>JASAND010016064.1:0-13140 GCA_030248195.1 Trissonchulus latispiculum
GAATAATCACCAACCTAAATAAATACTACAGGGACAGTGTAAAAGTTAAGGATAGAGTTGAGTCGAATAACCTGCTTTAACGAATTTTGCATTGAAACTTCAAAACCTCTCTAAAACTGAACTTGATCATCAAGTGACATGTATTAGTTTGCATTCGTCTGTTCAATTACTTATTGTTTGGTTTAATTGAATTAACTTTTTGACCTTGACCTGTCATTGCTTTAACTGTGCATCTGAATAAATTTAATTAAACCGTTTGTGAAACAACGGCTGACATTTCATATGTAGTTGTTCAGGAGTAGTAATAGTATCTCTTGAATTCAGAGATTAGTGAGTTCAAACACACAGAGTTTGCGCGAAAACCGCTGACATTGATGGAAATCGAATCTCAAAAGACAAGCGTAAGCATTGGCCAAAGCACACGAGTTTGACTGCAATCTGTTGGACTGCAATTTGTTGGAGTTTGACTGCAATTGTTGCACTGCTACATAGTTGTGGTTTGCCATAATTGGCTGAAACACACTTTGCTCCTTCGACTAACCATCACGAGAAATGGAAACAAAGACAGGTAGGAACAGCATTGTTCTTACAACGTACTTCTGAGAATTAGCTGAAACTTGATTGCTGGAGGGCCGGGCAGCAAAGGACTGTGCATATTGTTTCTTTCTTGGTTTAATGGAGACGGTGTTGTAACCTATGATTTTGTGATTGTATCCATTGCTTGAGAAATGTCGGAAAAATTCTTGTTTAGAACTAATTACTGATCGGATGTATGAGCACTATATAGGTGTGCTTTTTTGCGAATAAAGCTCAGTCTTTGGTTTGGACACAAGATACAATAGATGGCAGCTGGTATAATCCTTCAACTGTTTGTGTTAGCGACAGCACAGCGATTTCGTTTGATGGATTTCTGGAAAGAGCACAGAATTACATGAGAATAGATAGAAGTCGAGTATAGCTGTTTTGTGAATTTTTTATCGCTCCTCCTCCACAAATAGCACACCACTGAGTTAACTTTAGCAAGACTTAACCGCTTTGTGGTTCAAATTTGGAATGCATGCATTTGAAACGTTTCTGATCGACATGCAGCAAAATTTTAAAATTTTTAAAATTTTTAAGTTTTCCATGGGGAACCAGTTTCTTGTTCTCAATTTTACTATAAAAGTTGTATGCAGCGGTTTTCTGAGTCGCTGATAACGAATCTGAAAACCGTTTTTCGATTCAACTTTTTGTTAGCTGGAAATCAGCTAAAGTTTTTTTAGCTTAACGTTTAAGCTTATTTCTAGCTATTCGGATTCATGCTCAGCGACCCAGAAAACCTTGTATGCAACTTTTTTAGCAAAAGTGACGACAAAACTTTTTTGGGTCCCTCTGGTCCCTTGGAAACTCGTCTACTTGAGCTGAGTTATGTTTTTGCCATAAAATTTGTTTCTGCAATAAATCATTAGTTTTGACATGGCAACGTGAACGCGCTGGAAGACTGCCAGATAATAATGAAGACAAATTATTTACCATACAAAACGAAGCACACGTTAAATTATACACACATTAATACAGGTCATTGGCCTTTTGATTAGTTAAAACTGTTGTCAACGTTAACATTCATCAACTTTTCATCCCCTCAAAGGGAGTGGATTCATGCAGTCGTGACCGCAACCATTGGAACAGCAAATTTGACCATTCTTGCAGTCACTGTCCGTGGAACAGTTATCAACGCACGTCCCAAATCCAGATGGTTCTGGACATCTTGGAGGGGGCACTTCCTGACAGTTGTCTAAAACAGATAGACACCTAAGAATATAGTTACCAAAAAAAGAAAATAATTAAACCGGTCCTACGTAAATGTGAATACGTTACTAAAACGAAGGCATAAGATATGCACTTTCGAAAAGCTAGGATTTAGAAGAATTTCTAATTACTACATTTCAAACTTGGATCTAAGACAAAGAATTAGGTTGAACAATGACCACATAGTAATTCTAATTGTGCGCTAAACTACTAATTTATTAGAAAATCAGTCTGTCGTGATGTCGACCAGGCTTTGAGACTCCTTCTGGCAACTTGATTGAGTTGTTTTTGACCAACTTTTACGGGACCAGTTTCCTGGATAACAGTTGCACCTTCGGGTGATGATCATCACATTGTGATGTCTAATGCAGCAAACAACAGTAACAATAGCAATAAAACGTTTAAGCATACCTTCGCATATGTAC
The DNA here is from genome assembly GCA_030248195.1 of Trissonchulus latispiculum. Classification (NCBI taxonomy): domain Eukaryota; kingdom Metazoa; phylum Nematoda; class Enoplea; order Enoplida; family Ironidae; genus Trissonchulus; species Trissonchulus latispiculum. The sequence goes on from JASAND010016064.1 coordinate 2,214, forward strand.
TGATCACAGGGTAATGTGAAGCATTGTTTCGGATCTGGAACACATTTTTCTCGGCACGGTTCCGTGCACGGATTTGGACTACATGGATCCGCCGGATCTGAAACTACACCAAACTTGCCTAGATCAAAGCAAACATGTAGACACAGAGAAACAATTTTTAAACGTCATAAATCCAAGTGTAGTCTAAGGGTTGAAATCAGCGTAATAAACTAGCCGCAATGTCTGTAGACTTGTTTCGTGATAGAACTGGTACTCTATTCGCAAGCCAAGCCAACCAACCAAAGCTGGCTCGATTTCCGCTATTTCAAATCCATAGCATTAAGGATTGGAATAAATTGAAAACAGTAAAAGATTTTAATTCATGCCGTCTATTGTCAGCAGTTTGCAACTAGAGGAGCTCTACTGCTCTCTACCCCGGGTCTATATCTGACTCCTGCATGGATCCAGTACTCACAAGCAAGCGGCTGTAAACCTATTATATAATCATGTTCTGCTTCTAGTGAATAGCATAGGACGCTGTGCCTGTGCGTTAGTGTTTGATTTTGCGTGCTGTTGTAAAACAGATGAGCTTAAAGCTGCTCAAATTGTGAATAACTAACGTAAACTTTGGTGAGCCTTTTCGCTCGCGAGTTGGAAGAGTAGAGTTAAAACCTTTAACCCGTTTAACCTATCAGTTGAGTTAAAATCAACTGTTTAAGTCTGCTAACCCTGTGCGCGAAATGGATTGAATTAATTTTAAACCTTTTAACTCGCTTAACTTTTAAGGGACCTTGGAACAGCATTCAAACGTTTCAGAAAAAGTAATCTCTGCGAGACCTGTGCCGGCTAAGCACTCCTTTTCTGAGACACAATTTCCGCTTTCATCTCTGGCATAGCCGGTGTCGCAACCGCAGCCTCCTTCCAGTCGACATATTTCAGGACATCCGATCGGGTCGTTGTTTCGCACCGACTCGCAAGTTTGATCGCAGGCTCCGCACGGCTCGAAATGCTCATTTTCTCCGCACTCTTGGCCTGAAATATGTCGACTGAATGAGAATAGAAAAGAGAATATCGAAAATGTCTGTTTCCGCAAACCTTGTTTTCTTGTGTTCAAGCTCACAGCAAATTATGTTAACAAAATTTATTTTTTAAATACAACATTAATTGTTGAGATTTAGGTTTTTGATTTATGGATGAAGTTTTTGCAATAACCTAAGCTTGGCCTCATTTGGCTTTTGCCACCTGTCTCAAAGAGGGCACCTGCGCACCCGTTGTAGTGATAGTTGAAGTATACCACTAAAGTCGTGTAACTTTCATGATAAGATAAGATAAGATAAGAGAAAAACCGACTAGGGTTAAGATCAACAAACAATTTAGGACCGTAGAAGATTTAAAACAAATTCACAATTTATCGTTAACTAAAAGTTAGGAGTTTCTAAAAAACTGACAATGCAGACTGTAAAATTGCTGAGTAGGGCGATTTATTTCCATTGTCTCGTTGAACTCAACCATTTTACTGAACAGACTCTTATGAAATTGGAATTAACTGGAGTTTTGCTGCAAACCTGCAAAGCATTGCTTTTCCGGAACACAGTTTCCGTTCTCATCCCTGGCGTAACCATCGTTGCAACCGCAACCGCCTTCAAGTCGGCAAATTGCGGGGCAGGCGATTGGGTCGTTGTTTCGAACCGATTCGCAGGTTTGATCGCAAGGACCGCACTCTACGAAGTCTTCGTTTTCGCCGCACTGGTTCTCTGAAACAATAGGGGGACGCCTTTTGAAATACTGGTGTTTCATGAGACCTTTGGAGGTCATTCAAGTTGAGTTGAAGTCATTGAACTGGTAGTGTCAGGTCTGTCGAGCCGTGTTTCAACTGGTTTAACAAGTCAGTTAGTGAAAGTAGTACACGTTTCTGTACGCCATTGCACTTAAGAGTTCGTCAATTTCAATTTGCACAGCACTGCTTGCCCCAAAACTGTAAGACTTCAATTGCACAACGAATCATGGTAGTAACCAAACATAGCTGCGCGCTTGAATTTTCTTTACAACTTTCGTGTTATTTTTTAAACCATCCTACTGGGGGGGGGCGTTGCCCACGGCGTAACCCTATTCTTAGGCTGCTTATTATTGAACCTGCGCACGCACTTGTTCTGTACTGGAACAGAAGCACCTACCTTTCATCGTGCTAGTGCTTTTGCCTTACGCAGATTTCCTCAGTTAATTTGTGCTTCAACTTTCATGCCTGCGTGCGCTTGTAGTTGTGCCTTTTCTCCGAGTGCCAAGGCTCTAGCTTTGACTAAGGAAATTATTAGACAGGAAAAACTAATGTGTACCAGTTTTACAGTCGCCAACTGGGACACATCTTTTGTTGTGATCTCTAACATAACCGTCATTGCAGGCACAGTCGCCCTCAAGACGGCAGATTTTGGTGCAGGCAACTGGCTCGTTGTTTTGAACAGATTTGCAGGTTTGATCGCACGCCCCGCATTCCACAAAGTGTTCGTTGTGACCACAACGTCGAGCTGAAATTTCAAACTTTGGATCAGAAACGTCAGAAATCTGTGCTAAATACGGGCTCAAGTCGCTGGAAGCATCTAGTAACCGCCTCTTTGACGTTAGATTTTTAAACGGAATTTTGCGTTGCCTACTTAGCTGTATGTACTCGTAGATCGGTGTTAATAATTACATGTAGATTATTAAGGCTGAGAATGAATGTATTACAACAATTTCATGAAAACATTCACCCACTTCTTCTGGCCATTGTTATTGCAGTAAGACCACAAATGCAAAACAACAGTTTTAAAGTAAACATTTTGGTTTTTGCAAACCACAGTGCTCGCAAACAAAAATCAGGGTGAAATGATTGTGGGTGAAAAGATTTGACGGTTTTAAAGCTCAGATTTGTCTTTGTTGACAGCTCTGAAAGAGAGTGCGTCACGGCTGGTACGTAGGATTAGTCAGGATTATTTTGATATGTTTACTGCAAAGAAATCGTTTAGAAAAGCTGTTTTTGTAGAGTTTTCTTTCAAAACCTATGACGCAAATTAATCTGAACTATGCATAGAAACTGGCAGAAACTGCACCAGACTGGTAACAATTGTGAAATTAATACTGCGATTGCGTGAATAGGTTCTTCAATGCAAGGCTGGATTTAATCCTTAAATGTAATCATGTTTATTGTCTATGATTGGGTGAAGAGTAAGACCGCAATGTCTTCGTCTAACAAAATGTCTATATTTCCCTGTTTAAACCTTAATTTTTGGAACAAAATCTTTGAGCAAATTTCCGTTTGAAAGAACAATCTAATATCTTTTAACCATTGTGTAAAGAAGTTGGCGCAAACTTTGTGCTGATTGGCAATGTGCAATGGAACTTCGCAAGTGCTCGTTTGGTCACAAGGTTTTTGACCAGTAGGTAGATAATCAGACATAATGACGTTAAGTACAATTAATTTTTAGTCAGCAAAATTAGGAAAAAATGTGAAATTGAACATACCATCATCACTCGAGCTATCACTGTCACTGTCTTCAGCTGAAAGCAAAGTATCACAAATAAATAAACCATAATAAGGTAGTTGCTAAAGTATAACCAAAAGCACCAAAAGCTATCAATCTATTAATCTGTCTATAAAGTATGGAGCTAAAAAGTTTAACCGATTTTGTCGGATTATCTTGAAATTGGAAACAAAAGTCTAAATACTGTGATTAAAACTTTTGTTTCTGCCCACTCAGCCGTTCCATTAAACAGATTTTATCTGTTTAAGGGTTAAGTCAAAGGTTTAGCTAACATTTACTACCTGAGCCTGATGATTCTGCCGACGAGGATTCTCGGAGACACCGTTTCTCGGAGACGCAACGACCAGCCTTGTTCCGAAAGTATCCCTTATCGCAAAGACAGTCGCCTTCCGGGGTGCAAACTCGATCGCAGCCAACCTGCTCGTTGTTTCGCCGCTGCTGGCAGGTCACATCGCAACCACCGCATTGCTCAAAGTGCTCGTTGCGTTTGCACCGCTCTGAAAATAAGGTTTACAAGTGTATAAGTCTATGTATGGTGATAACTGATATTAAGACCGAAAATGTAGAGAGCGAAATTGTTTTCAGAAATAATGTGAAGCGTCACAACAGCGCGAACCTTAAACATGTCGACGCTAAGAAAAAACCTAAAATCGTCGACTTAGCTTCAACAATTCCTATAGTGCTTATGTTTTAAAAAAAATTTTTATATTTTTGACTAGGTCGTGGTTCTGGGACCCATATGGCACGAAATGTGATTAGATTAGACACGGCTAGACACCCAGGCTAGATTGCAAACAATAGAATCGCCGATTTGTAGGCATATTATTTTCTGAAGGCTTACAGAAAAAAGTTTAGCTACTGAATTCTTTTTTGACAGAATGCCTCAAGAACTTAAGGCCGGTTTACACGAGGCAATTTTGATGCAACTTTCAGGCAACTTTTTCCTAGCAACTTTATTGCAACTGAAAGTTGCTTGAAAGTTGCCTGGTGTGAACGCTCACAAAATCGCGAGCAACTCGTAAGCAACTTGAAATTTTCACTCGGTCCAGAAGCGACATTTTCAGGCAACTCACAGGCAACAGCAAATCAAGCAAGGCCACGTCTTTTGAATTTTAGGCCGGCAGAATGGTCATTGGCTGCTGGGAGAAAGTTGCTAGATAAAATGTTGCCTACAAGTTGCCTCGTATAAACGCCAAATCGTTAAGCAATTTCTCGGCAACTAAAGTTGCTTCAAAGTTGCTTCTCAAAATAGTTGCTGGAAAGTTGCCTCGTGTGAAGCAGCCTTTAGATCTGTCACAGAAGGAAGGAAGCATAGGAAAGGTTGATAAGCCTGGCAAAACAATTGCTGCTGGTTATCCTAGGGTGTAGCTGTATGAATCAGACTGCTGATCAGAATGATCGTGGTTCGATCCCGGGTTGGGCCAATTCTTTACTTTCTATCCCTACTGAAGTTGAAGACTACGTTAACCGTAGTAATGGCTACAGTTTCGTAAGCGCTAGTTATTCCGGGGAAAAGCTTAACTTTTGCCAAAATGTTTAGGAAACCTTCGCTGGCAACATCGCCACTTACTTTGAGCGGTTCCAACAGCCGCAGTCGCACAAAGAATAACAGCAGCCACTTTCAGAAACATAGCAACTTTGAAGAACTATGAGCAAACTAAGTACTGACTGTATTTGTGTGGGAATTAAAAATAAATTGATGTTTACGAATTTTGACTCTAAACCAGAATTGCTACTGTTTATTGTGACGTCAACTTTTTGTAAACTTTTTCATTGTCTATAATTATTCCAAAAGTAGAAGCCGACTGAAATAAACAGCCGCATCAGAATTGTAGACTCATGCTCGCAGTTGAACTTAAATTTTAGCAATTCTGAATGTACCAGGCTTGTGTCATCCTATCAAGCTTTGTTGTAATGCAGTCGCCATCAATAATTTATAGCTTTACAGACAAACCAACCATTGGCCCGTACAAAAACTAAAATTAGTTTGCGATTTGAAATGCGCCGTCACTCGGCAGCCAATCATTATTAGCTCTATTATTAACAGCGCAAGTCATGTAGTGTTAGTAAACTTGAAAATAATAAATAGCTATGATTCAATACACTTATATGTATACCTTAATATAGTTTGGAACAATGTTACCATAATCAAATCGAAGAATACTAATTATGCTGAAAAGATTTTGAAAATGTTCAACTACTTTGCCAGCAGCAAGTGTAAGTTGTAGCACAGGCAGGATTTGTACGCACACTTAGAAGGCGAATCTCCGAGTGAAGGTCACTAGCCCGGTGTAGTGTGCGATTCAAGTGCTTATCTGTATATGGGCGATAAGTAGATATGTCTTCAATTGACAAGGAATTTTGTAGGCACGGTAAATGTGGCATAAAATATCACTATGGCATGAAGAAAAGGCCGTTAGATTGAGATAGTTAAAGTTTCAAGGCGAATAGTAACGAAATGGCCTTCTGTAGATAAGCAAGTAACAAGATTTTGGCTTAGCATGCAGGGGATTACCAAAAATCACGTGGCAGTGAGAGTGTTAAACAAAAATGCTTCTGCACCTCTTCCATCGTTCTTCCCCCGGGACTTGGGACCCAGCATAGTCACTCAGTTCCTATAAGCTGCACTGTGTGAAAATGTGTATAATCGTTGGCAAAATATGGCAAATCTAATGTTTGAAATTTACCTAGAAATTGACCGGACCTGGCTCGGACTCAAAGGCCCGCTACTAGACCCAGCCCTTGGCCACCTAAAAACTCTAAAATCACTTTGCACGGACTTTGAGCAGTGACTATGCAGGCCAGAGGTTTAGATTTGTCCGTGTCCTGTACTTATGCCTATTTAACTTCTGCCTACATTGTGACAAAACTCAAGACTGTCCTTATGCCTACACTAATCCTCCAAAACTCAGGACTGTACTTCTGCCTACACATTGGTATGGAAAAAGTAAAAACTGTGCTTCTGCCTACAAATACCGTAATCCTACCTGCTAGACAAAATTATGTTAAATTGTCAACAATTTAATCAACAAGCCAAAACTACTGACACTGCTTACATATCTCAATACTCATTATTCAATATCTGTTGCTACTACAACGCACACTACCAAAATAAACAGAAATGGACAAATATACATACAAACATACAAACAGACAAACAAACACAAGTTGACAAATTTTCAAACACATGGTCAGATAAAGGCATGGCTTAAGACAAGCACCAGAAACAACAAACAATCAAAGATACATGGAATAATAGTACTAGTCATGAAGTTTAAGTAATAAATGGGAGATACAATCCATGTGGTTTTCAAGATTACGACCACCATTCTGAAACTGCTGCTTATAGTTAAATAATCTGTTGATTAATTCTTCTATAAGTAGCACTCTGATGAGGCGGATTCGCTCCAGCTAGGAGCATTCCACTAAATTCTCATTTACGCGCTGCTCCCTCTTCAGCAAAGAAATCAATTCAAAAATATTAGGATGGGCTTTTCCGGCAATTCTATTAATCTTGCCGTGCCATACTTCAAGATGGTTATTGGTACGGACGCCACTTTCGTTACCAAAGTGATTCCACATTGGACGCGAAAATCTGGGATTGATGACCCCAGCCCATTTTTGTCAAAGATTATCATGAAAATCATTAGCAGCAGGAATGTCAGACTTCGCGGCTTCAACCTAAGCGAGAGCTTGATCCATTTGATCAATGGAGACTAAAGAAAAATATAAAGATCTCCGAAGCCATTTCCTGACTTCGTCGTTTGCATTATATGCAGCCACCAAACCTAAGGTCTGAAATTTTCTCCACGAAGCCTGCGAATAATAGAAAATCCTCGGAAGGTTACTTGCGGAAACACAAACCGAACCGGGGAATGGCAAGCAACCTCGTAGTCTGCTTGGAAGACAGGAGGATTCAAGACCAAACCGTATGTTTGACAAATTTGGGAAATCATGAGAAAAAGTCTGCGATACGTCGCTTCAGATTTTGAAGGTAATAGAGCATTAATACAAGGGGGAACATTTGATCCAAATATTTGGCATGCAAAATGTAATGTTGAAAGAAAAGTCTAGGGGCAACTTTGAAAGTTCCGTCCCCTTAAATTATTTGAGCATTGCAAAGTTTTTTAAATTTTCAGGAGTTGAAAACAGGAGCAATATATGTTCATTGCCATGAGATGCCAAAAGGAAAAGTCTACTGTCCTCAGTTTGGGTCCACTCTCCAGCAAGATTTAGCTGACTTCGGTTTTGGGGCATCTGGGGAAAGACAAGACGTCGACGCTTGTAGGCGCCTCCTTGAATGGACTGCAACGAAGGAGCGTTGGCGGCTGTTTCTGGATCCGGTTGCATCTGAAATCGTAAATACAAAATAATTGGTGCTGTACGTCAACTCCAAATTGCACTTTAAACAATGCACCCATCCGCAATCAAGTAACATAAAGTACAATAATCAATTATATCAATATACTAATAAATAGTAATATCATATTAATATTAGTACATTAATCATACGTATATCATTTAACTTCCTAACTAAGCTACAAACCTTCAAGCTATACTGGAACAATGACAAAAACACAGAAACTCTAAACCGCAATGCAGGCTTTAGATTCGTTTCTGCGACCTATTACCCGTAAAGTTGTGGGGGTATTTTTTAGAACCGAGATCCTACATTGCACTAGTCCGGTCAGTAGTTTACTTTACTTTAAAGTGAATAGTGAAAAACATAAATATTGACACTTACGTCTGCTAGCTCCTCTCTGTATATGGCAGAAACAGGACGGAGGAGTTCTTCTTGGGCACGTCTACGGACGTTTCTGGTAAACTGATCAGCTTGTGCTCTTCCGTGATCCTGAACATGATTGTGATCACCTCTCAGTGAAACAAAAGCATCATTGTCCAAAATAACCGAACAGTGACAATTCTGAGCTTTGCACTTCCAATAAGTTTTAGCGCCAGATGACCTGTTTAGACGAAACGTGTAGCCATTTATGCTCAAAATTCTGCCACCACGCGAACCTTCTGTAAAAATAACCTCAGGAATCTGGACATTCATTTGGAAAACTGATAAATTTGTGAGAAGATTCACACTTATATATATTTTGATGCAGCCGATTTAAGACGCCAAAGATCTATGTCGCCTTGATTCCTTGAGCTTAAATACTTAAATTTTCTTGTTACTGAGACAGAAATCTTTATTCTTTTGTTTGTAGAAGGTCTAAGTATTACGGTAGGCCTTTGTAGGCAGAAGGACAGTTCTGGTTAGTAAAGGTCAAATCGTCGGCACAAGTTAAATTTGTAGTTTTGATTTGTAGGCAGTAGGACAGTTTGGAGTTTTGTTATCGCAAAGCGGTAACTTCAAAGAGTAGTCAGAAGTTAAATAGGCATAAGTACAGTAAAGCGATTTGTCTACTTGTATAACGATTTCAGGAGGAACGCTTTGTTCATTTCACTGATTTGTATGTATTTTATAGCAATTGCTTTTAGTTGAGAAAGTAGTCAAACCAAATTGCTAACATCATATGGTTAATTTCTCAGTAGTGAAAAGCGATCTGTAACTAAACCTGGGGTTCACCGCTTGGCTATTTGTTGGAGGTATCGAATGGCTTAACGAAGTAAATTGTTCAAAAATTTAAAGCATAGATCTTTGTTGTAACGTGGTATATATGAAATTTCTGAAACTAACAAAAAGCCTAAATTAGCTTAAGAATCTACCCAAATAATCTGGCCGCGCGGGTAGCAAACGCCCCCTGCGGGCACATGCGGATACCCGCTGCCCGCATACAACTCTGACGTACCTTGCCTAGCAACCTACTTACCTTCCTACTCTGCCTATCTAACCTATCACCTACTTACCTCACTACCTACCTACCTACCTTCCTAGCCTAGAAAACCTACCAATCTAATCTATCGCCTACGAATCCAACTACAAACCACACATAACCTAATCTCACCTAATATGACAGTCGATACCACTGACGCAACATCCACCTACAGTAAAATCTACAGTATTCATTTATGGTCATTGGGATGTTTTTGACATTATGAGATTCACTGGTTAAATTCTTGGCTTAAGTCTTATTGTACTAAAAGTTCTAGATAGTTCTAAAGAAGTTCTTTGTTTTGGTTCATTATGCAGACATCTATTACGATACTACTTTCGTAAATTTTGCACTTTTAATATTCCTTCGGAGTTAACACTAACGCCCGTTTGCAGCAACATCAAGATTATTTCAAGCTTAAGCTAGAGATAATCTTCAAGTTCAGGATTGACTTAGCTGTAGCTTATCTCTAACTCTGAGTTAGGGATTATCTCCTACACCAACCAAAATTAGTTGGAGATTATCCGATCTACAGCTTAAGCTCGAAATTATCTCGAGTTAACGATTAACCAATGAAAGTGTGTTTATTTGCCATGTGATGAGCAGTTTCACCAATCAAATTGGAGCATTTCGTCTGTTTTATAGCATGACAATTTGAATCTGTCGATTACAAAATAATATTTACTAGCTGCATCAGCCGGGAATATGTGCTTGACTATATTATTATTCAGTTTAAGCATTTGAAATAAAAAGGAAAGAATTATTTGGAAATACAAACACAAGACATTATTGATTTAGATTTCAACGTTTAGACACGGATGCATCATGAAATTCTTGCGCACTTTTTGTGTATAAACAATTTTTTGATGTTACTAAGGTGTTTAGAAAACTAAAATGTTTTTGAATATATCGACGGAAGCGTCATTAATCAAGTGTTGTAAGCTATGGTGTTTATAACAGTATAACAATACTCAAAACATGTTTCCATTAGACGAAATTTACACCAACGGCTTAAATTCAGGCATCTCTAAGGAAAACCTTGAGATTATCCTAACTTAATCCTGCTCAGGGGTTGGATTGAACTTCTGTAGTTGGAGATTATCTCGAGCTCACGATTATCTCTAGCTTTAGTTGGTGCAATGCTCAGTAGAGATAATCTCCAGTTAATCTAGAGTTAATCTCGAGTTAATCTGAAGCTCGAGATTATCTCTTTTGGTGCAATCCAGTGTAAATATGGGTTTAGTGAAAAGTCCGCGTCCATTTCTTGATCAAAATCGATCTACACAGCGTCATATGAGCCAAGCTTTACGTCCGAAACAGCTGTTCAATAAGCTGTTCAAAGATCAACTGTTGGGCAGTTAGTATTCGTTTTTAGTTTTTATATTGTGAAGTTAGCACCGGCAGGGAAGATATGAATTATTCGCGAGCTGCTAAGCCTAAGGGAGTTTAACAATTCAGCTATTCACCATATTGGAATAGAATACAGTAGCAGTTGTGGTTGGGCGTTAGGCAAATGTATTTCACCACGGTATTTCACCTGTAGTCTAGGATCTAACTTAATAGTTAAAGGTAGACAACATCATATTACTAACTAAGAGTAGATGATTGGCC
>JASAND010016065.1:0-43740 GCA_030248195.1 Trissonchulus latispiculum
TGGACGCCCAATGTCAAATTTCATTTGCTACCACTCCACCTGTGGTTTCTGTTCAGCAAGTACTGCCGTTTCAGCCTCCGCAACCGGTGCTACATCCACCAGCGGCTACCATTCAGTGGCCGGCCACTCATGTTTTGAACCCGGTCTACCACCGTGTTGTGACTGATTTGGTTTTGGCTGATTCGGATATCGATGGGTCTTCCACCTATTTGCTCGTGGATTTGCCAAAGTATTTTGTTGATCCAACAGCATACGGTCTTTGAAGGAAACTTCCCGGTTGCCAATCCTCGGGACCGGCCAAAGTTCTTGAATGGGGCTGACCCGTACTGTATCTATCCGGGGGAGGATCGGTATGGTCTTCCGTTGGATAAGAAGGCGGGTACTCCACCTTTCTTGGGACCCCAACCCTTAGATCCCTGGGTCCGTCAATCAGTGGCCGAGCTTCTGGCGGCTCGGGATCTTGCTGTTCCGTTTCGCCAGTATGCAGATCGGTATTGGCAGTACGCGGAGCTTCCACCAGTACAGGCCATTTCGGGCTGTTCGGCTTTAACCGTACTTTGTACACAAAATCGCCTTTGGGACGAGTGGCTTCGTGGGCAGGCAGCTCCATTTGCTGTTCCATTTACAGCGCTTGATGAGTATCTTGAGGAACGGAACTGGTTGATTCCGGGGGCGCATGTGTCTTTTGAGACGCATCCCACCCCTGTTCCTCCGGGGTACGATCAACCCCGTATCCAACCCGAGCGTCCGGATTTTTGGCAGGGCTACATTGCGGTTACCACCTTTGGCTCGGGAAGGGGTCTTGGTTTATCCGGGGATCGAATTAGTCGGGAAAGCCGCGCTGGAATCGTGTGCCAAAGTGGCCGCAATCGCCCAGCTTTACCCGTTTTTCTATATTTATCCATCTTTGTTCTTCTCAGGTTTCAGCCTTTGCGTAAAATGGATTGAAACTTGGACAAAAAAATCGAAGTTTTTAGAAAAGAAGGTTCAGGCGGTCATACAGGAGTCTCTTGCCCATGAAGCCATGCAGCCTGGTGAGGCCGAAATTACGGCCCGGTGGTTCCCTTTTTTGGGGAACATATGGTGGCCTCCAACATGCATTACATCCCGGAAACCAATGAGCAGGGACATCGACCCTATTTAAAGGTCTATGGGCATGAACATCGTTTTTTGAGGGGGGTTACCAACATCGTAAGACCGATTACTGGTTTTGTTTGCCCTGAGCCTGCTCGCTACCTGGCCTCCCGGGGTTGCCCGTTCCAGGCCCTACAAGGTGCGAAGCACTGTACCAGGGGCCGGTTCCACCATTCAGTTCCGTTTCGCCGTTTTTGGGAACATCCGAAATCTTACGTGCGAGCATTTGTCATGCTCGAGGCTACTCGCAAAGGCTCAAGTTTGACCACCGTATCGTGAGTGGCTTGCATCGACGGGGGTCCGTCTCATTGCTGAGGCTTCAGATAATGAGTATTGGGGCATTGCAAAATCGCAAGTCATGCTCCAACATATGGGGCCCCAGGATTATGCACATTTGTCGTGCTTAAATCCTACTCCTGCGGCCCCTCATCAAAATTGAGTGGGCAAACTGCACATGGTCTTGCGAATGAACTGTTTTCGGATCTACCTAACCTGTTACGATAATGCGTGAAGAGCACCGCCAACTAGAGGTCAGGGCTGCTGAGGCTAATAACGGTTAGGGAGCGTTGTTGTACGTTGTTGTTGTTGTTTGCAGCCCCGTGTATATGGAAATTTTCTTTAAAATTTCTTCAGTGCCTGAGCTGATTTTCTTGTAAATTTTGTTTATTTTTCCCGAAAGTATTTGCCTTTCCATGATGATCTTAAGGGTCTTTCTCGTTGATTAAATTCCAGTCTGTGAAATTTCTTGCTGTGTTGTAAATTTTCGTCTCGTTTCTTGTTTGCTTGGGCACATTTGATATTTTGTGTATTTCTATTTACTCACTGTCTGGCTAAAGGAGTTCTGGGGTGGGCGGCTCGCTTTGTTGACCTCAGACTGGGACACAGGAGCGAACCGTTCCCCCCAGACCCTCTTTTTGTTTCTTATCTTTCTACATCTGACTAGTATCTAACAGTTTTCGGCCTTCGCCGTGGTGTGGGTCTCCAAAGGTCGTTACCTAAAACTGGGTCGTCTTTGGGTACTCACACCGCTGCGACCATGCTGCAGTTGAGGGGCTTTTGTGATGTATTTTGTTTGTTTCTGCATTTATTCCATGGCATTTTTTTCTTCGAGTCTTTAATTTTTGTGCTTTATGCTTACTACTTTAATTTTTGTTTATGTTTAGGTGATGGTTTTCTTGTCGTAACCGGTCCCCATACCCCCATTCTGCGCCAGGCGTGCCCCACGACGGATGCTGAACGGGAGCTGGACTCTGTTGTTGCTGTTCTGGTTCATCTGGACTCTCACCTAGACTGTAACCCCGGTATTCCAGACGGTGAATTGTTTCTGTTGTGGCCACTATTTGAATTGGATCTGACTGTAAGGAGGTGGCTTTATTTGCCTCCGCTGTTTTCTGGACTGCTATCTGGTCCTCTGCTTTTCTGTTGGGGCCTGATTTTTCTATCTTTGGTTTGGGCCACTGATCCTGGCCTTAGTTTTCTGTGGGGTCTTGGCTGGTCCTTCGACTGTTTACCGGGTCCTGATCATATCCCGGTTCTCTCTTGGCCTCCCTGCTGGTTTGGCCAACTTTCTATGATGGGCTTGGCCGTTTCTAAGTCGGCTTTCCGGTGTGACCATTTGTGGCCGATGGTCCTGTTTGGGTTGGTTTTTGTCTGGTCCGGGTTCTTCCATCTGGACTCTTTTTCTGTCGGGTCTGTTCCCGGTGTCTGCTGGAACTGTCCTGATTCTCCCATTGTGAAGTTGTGGATTGTGTGCACGCCTTGGACGCTTGGTTTTCCCCTTGTTGTGTACGTGTTGTGAATTTTCATTCCATTTTTGTGCTTGTCTTTGCGACGTATAATAAACAGGGGGAGGGGTTTGATAATCAATGCTGTTCAGTTAGGGAGGGTTCCAGTCTATTTGTTCCCCAGTTTATTTTTGTTTCGGGCGCTCCCTATTATCTGTGCCTATTTCTCTGGTAGCTATTCACTGGTAGCTTGTTTTTCTTGTTGGCCATGTTTTGCCATTTACTCGTTTGCCTTATTGTTTTGCCTTTAATCTTTGTTTTTATATTTCTACTGATTTTTGTGTTTATCTTATCTCCTATGCATAATACACCGCTAGTAACTATTTGTATTTGTCGTTTTCTTATAGGACCTTAGTTGGATTTCTTCCGTGGGGTTTATATCTGTTGGGTTGGGTCCCCCGGTGGGTAGTGTCCCCGTTGTATTCTGCTCTTTCTGTCTGTTCGGCCCTGCGCGTGGGGGTCCATATGGGTGTCTAGTTGTGTTGTTTTCCAATAAGTATCCAGTCGTTTCTCAAAAGTCGTCCAAAGTTGTCAATTGTTTCGTTTTGTTTAGTCGTTTGTTTCGTATGTTTGTTTCGTCTGTCCAAAACTGGTTTAGTGTTTCGTTTCGGTCACAGCCGACATAGTTTTACCCAGTCTAAGTCCGAAGTGTCAGCCCGGACTCGTCTGTGAGCCGCGTAGTTCGCAGGCCAATGGGGATCGTCTGGCTCCATTTTTACTTTAGCTAGTTCTAACAGTCTGTTTTATCTCTAAAATTACTACTTGGAGCTCCAAAACTAATGTAATCCAGTTTTACCATTGTCTAATATTCTGTGGCACCCGTATTGATCGCCGCGCGGGGGGCCGGCGGCGGAAAAGAGGGGGTATTTTGTGGGATATTACCCATTGGGGTACTGATAGCTAGCTGCGCAGCAGCGCAGCACTCAAAATTATATGTTGTGCTAGCTTCACACATACGATGTAAAGTACACTTTATTTGATGGAATCAGACAATTTTGAACTATTTCGATAATTGTTTCATGAATGATAAAGGTGATTTCTTTTGGGCTAGCTACACGAGTAGCACAAAGTGTATATAAACGAGAAAAGTGTAGGTCCAGTCAGTCGTAGTTGCAATTGTGGTTGTCGGGGAGTCGGATAAATTGGGGGTTGACTTATTGGGTTGGAGCCGTTTTGACCGAGTTTAGGACATTGGGAGAGAGTAACGTCCTCCCCTTTACTGTGCTTGTCCTATTGTCGTGCTCTCTGACTGTTTTATAGTAATTTCGTATAGTTGTTGAAGAATTAGTATAAGTCTTTGATGTTTAGCGTAATAAAGTCTAGCGGTGTTCAAGTCTATTAGATCTAGGGACGGTCGCTTAGGGCCCATAGATAATTACTCTCCACTTGTATCTGCTAATTTATAACACTCTCGCTCCTTCTCTCATATTTGGCTAGGACTTAACATCACACACTGAACTCTTACTTGCAATCTTTACTGGAGTTCAACATTAGTTTATTACAGAGGTACACACATAGTACTTCACACTATATTGAGTTGCAATCGCAAATAAATCTGACAGCATCCCGTTGCATTGCTTTTCCAGATGTGGGGTTGAACTTCCATGATTGTCAAAATGTTAAATTAATTCCTTTTCTTCCATAATTCTCCAGGTAATTACCCTAATTAACCACTACTTTTCTTACCACTAGACTGCCCTTCACGCACCCTAGCACAGTTAGCAATTACATATAAGCTGTTTCATTTCTATTTTGTCTTAAAAACGATTGGTTTTGTACTGTAGTATAGGCAGTAGCGGAAGACGCTACTACCTCTCCTCCAATTCCATTTCATGAAGCGTTTCGTGATTTTCCTTGAAAAATCAGTAAAAATCCATGTAAACCTGTAAACTTCCCTAAAAATATCTAATATTGCTATTTGTTCATTTACTGGAGTGTCTGGTATTTGTAATGTGTTTTCGGATGCGAAAACGTAGATTTTATTATGTAGTGATATCTTCATGGCTAACCTTCGTGGAATTATCAAAATTATTCATTCGTTAAGTAACCGTAAAGATAACACTACATGGAAATGTCTTTAGTTTTGGCTTGTAGAAGACTCAACATCAAAATTTAATTATATCAATCCATATTTCGCAATGCAATCTCTCCACTAAAATTCCTTAGTCACACCACCTTCAGTTGGGTTTTCAAATTTGACGCGGGTTGCGGTTTCTACCTTTTGGGGTTCCAAGTCTCTGTAAAGTGTGTGGCCTCGTCAAAGTTTTATATAATACTCCTTTTGACTTTAACCCATTTATTGCTAACTCAACTCACATTTTCCCCCTTCCATAATGTTCACCCTCTGTTTTTCCCATTGTTGCCTACACTCCCCCGTTCCCTCTTTATAACGTTGTATCCCCTCCCCCAATTCCTTGTTGGTAGTAGTGTTGTTTCAGCAGCTGAAACTGAAACTGAAACCTAGTTTCAGCTTGTACATGTTTCAGTTTCAGTTGCTGAAGCTGAAACTGAAACTGAAACTATTACGGATTTGGAGCTGAAACTGAAACTGAAACTTTGTCGAAGTGAGAGCTGAAACTGAAACTGAAACTGAAACTGAAACTAAAATAAATTTTGAGCTGAAACTGAAACTGAAACTAGAACAATTCTAGAGCTGAAACTGAAACTGAAACAGTTTCAGCTCTACACTAAGACTGAAACTGGTTTCAGCTCTCGCTAAAGCTGAAACTGGTTTCAGCTCTCGCTAAAGCTGAAACTGGTTTCAGCTCTCGCTAAAGCTGAAACTGGTTTCAGCTCTCGCTAAAGCTGAAACTGGTTTCAGCTCTCGCTGAAGCTGAAATAGGTTTCAGCTCTCGCTGAAGCTGAAATAGGTTTCAGCTCTCGCTGAAGTTGAAATATGTTTATGCGTATGCATGCTTAGCGTAAACGAGTGTATCAAAAACTGGGTCACGTTCCCAGCACGTAATATTCCAGCCTTAAAATAAATATAAATTTTGACTAGTGCTTTTACTGCTTAAATCAACAGAGGGTTGAAGTAAATATAGTGCTGCATTAAAACGTTTGTGCATATGTTTAACTTAGTGCATTAGAATGTCAAAATACAATTGTATGGCAGTGTTTATTTGATCGGATTCCAACTAATTTACTTTTTCAGAATATTAATTCTTCATTGAACAGAAGATTAAGCTTAGACCAACGTAATTAACAATATTTTTGTAAAATGAATACATAATAACTAGGACCCCAGCTCCAGCAACTAAAAAGGAAACCAAATTTAGGGTTAATACATATTATTGCTATGAATTCTTTCATTTTGGAATGCTGCAACTTAATTTTTTAGTGAAGTCGCAGTTACATAAGCGTTCACTGGGAAATATAATGGTTGTAATTGATCATTTGTGCTTAATGCTGTTGACTTTTTCCATGGATTAAATTCGCCTATATACCGACAATTATACCGCACTGATCTGCCGCCACAAACATGATATGTGAAAGTTCAGAATTAGGAATGGAAGCTAAATTAGGGTTATTAGTTAATAAATTTATTAGCATAACATAAACACAAAATATAGGAAAACAAAAAGCTGAAATTCATTTTAGTCACAGCTGAAACTGAAACTGAAACTGAAACTCATTTTAATCAGAGCTGAAACTGAAACTGAAACTGAAACTATAACAGATTTGGAGCTGAAACTGAAACTGAAACTAAGCTAAACCAAGAGCTGAAACTGAAACTGAAACTGAAACTGAAACTAGAACCGACTTTGAGCTGAAACTGAAACTGAAACCTGTCTGAAAGTGGAGCTGAAACTGAAACTGAAACTGAAACTGAAACTAAACAGGCCAGCGTAAACATCACTAGTTGGTAGTCAGTAAGTTGATCTGTTTCCTTAATTTGCATGCCTCATTATTTGTATTTTCTAATAAATTGTTAGTTGCCTTAATTTAATTTCATTAATTTATTCTTGTTGCTGAGCCATCTTAACTTCTAGGTAAACGCTCTGGGGTTAGCCCGGAGTACTTTTATGCGAGTTCTTAGTCCAATCTCCCCCTTTTCAATCAGGCGCCAGTCAGTCCGGCGTCCCCCAAACATTCATACTCCCCCAAACCTGGCGAGGACTGCCCTGGGTTAAAAGAGTGCCGCCTGGACAAAAATCTCGAGGGCAGTCAGGCTTGTGTTACATAGGGTCAGGCCTTACGTAATTTGTGGTGGTGCTGTGGTTCAACTCCCTGACCTCACATATTACAGTACCATTTCATTTATCAGAATGTTCTTATAATACTAGCAAACCCACATGCAATGATTGTATAGTTTGTTGCATATTAGAAAATCAAGAAGCTTTTGAGGTTTTTCTCAAAAATTTAGGTGATAGTATTACTATTTCGACAATACTGATGAGAGACATTCCAAGGGTAACTCCCAAAGCAGAGCCGATATCAGAGAGGACATCCTGAAACAGAAAGCAGTGTCTGAGTTTACATTGTTCTTCACACGAAGGCAACATATAAATTTTATAACACACATATATCGTAACCCGACTTCTAGCTAGGTTATATCGTTACACTGGCGATTTTCAAATTTCCAATTGAAGACGTATTGGCACCATTGGAGGCCAATGGCTATTTCATGGTCCCAGTCGCGAGTAGACGCGCGTAGACGCGTCAACGCGCTACCAGCCATGCCATGCTTTAGAGCCGTCTATACCCGTCGACGCTTCTATTAAATGTAACAAATGTTACCACTAGAAGCGTCGACGCGCGTAGATAATCATATACATATACGTATATCCTAGGTACAGGACATTTTGCCAGGAAAGTTTCGGAGGCATTTAGTTTATTTATTTCTCTTTAGGCTTGTTTTGTCATATTCCCTACGCTAGGCATTCTACCTTATTAGGACTAAAGGATGAAAACTGGGCTATATTGTCAAGAATTAATGGAATGCTCCATTCTAGTTATCATAGTAAATTGTCGCATTGTACAACTAATTGATTGAATTTAATTACAGTTAAAAATCCTAGCTTATTTTGTCGCTACCCAGTCGACATATCTTGGCGGTCAGCCAATTTATGGTTGGAACCCCACCTCAAGCTTGTGAACAAACCCCTGCTGAGAGCATTAAACAAACACAACCTCAAAGGTACTGTTTGAATCTACGCATTTCGAAGTTGTCTAGTATTGTTTTATAGTAGAGTATATACTTTTTCTAGGATTTCAGGTATGAATAATGTTTCGTTGAAATTAACTGAATTGAATAGAACGTCTCCTTTTTCATTTTTGTGGATTATTCGAAGCCTAATAATTGTGTTTGTGTTGCTTAGTATTTCAAGAGAACTAAAAAGATGACTACGGCAACGTACCCTTCATAGTGTGATTGGCTTGTATGGAGCTCTGAAAATTAACGCCAAAATCTCGGGGGTGGGCACACTTAAGGGGGGGGGTCCAAATTTTGGTAATTTTTTCGAGTTTCTCCGATCGCGCTGATTTTTACGTATTTTATGATCCAAATGGTATATTTTAACGAGTTTTTAATATTAAAGTTGTATAAGTCGTACGGTTGTTGCGTAATTTCACCTCAAAGTTGAGGTCTCATGTGTTAACCATAGGAAACTTAAAAAGTTTCACTTTTTTGGAGTAGTGTCAAAAAATCTCGAATCTGGGCAATGCTAATCAGCCGTGCCTAGTATCATTAGAAAGGCCTGGATGAGGTCTGTGATTTGTTGGAATTAGAATTTTGATTTAGGCGTCTGGAATTTTTTAATTAATTTTTGAAAATTTAAAATTTGAAGTAGCCGGCCAAATTTTAAATATTCAAAAATTGATTAAAAAAATTTAAAGACCTAAATAAAAATTCTTATTCCAACAAATCATAGACCTTATCCAGGCCTTTCTAAAGATACCAGACAAAGCTGGTTAGCAATGCATAGTTTCGAAATTTTTTGACACAACTCCAAGAAAGTGAAACTTTTTAAGTTTCCTATGTTTAACACATGAGACCTCAACTTTGAGGTGAAATTACGCAACAACCGTACGACTTACACCTTTAATTTTAAAAATTCATTAAAATACTAATCATAAAATATGTAAAAATCAGCGAGATCAGAGAAAGTCGAAAAAATGACCAAAATTTGGACCCCCCCTTAAGGTGGTGATTCCTTTTGGTCACATATTGTTATTTGGCTGCGCAAATCAAGATGAAATTTGACTAAACTTTCCGAAATAGGTTCCTTTAGCGTTCTAACACCCTCCGCGCAATCCCGATTCACAAATTCGAGATTTCCAGTCAGAGTGGTTTTTCCCAATTTCTGAACGTTTGGCAGCAGTTATACAGTTATAACCATACGTGTGCTTGGGGGGGGGGGGGGCGGCCCGCCTTCACCCCCCAGACCTGAGCTCACCCCCCCCAGAGTGGTCCCTCACCCCCCCCCAGAATCCAGATTTTTCCGGTAAAAAACCGGAAAAATCCGGTTTTTCGGCGGCCTTCGGCCGCCCTTCACCCCCCCCCCAGAACTTCCCCTCCTGCACATGTCTGGTTATAACTATATTCATTCGAAAGATCTCATTGAGCGTCACATTTGTGCTTTTTAAAGCAACTTTCTAGCTTTTCTCTACCTTGAGATATAGGCAATTTTCTTGTTTTGGCGTTGAAAACTTGTCATTTTTGCAGAAATCAAATAATCCAATATTTCTTGAACTACGCAAACCGTAAAATCAAACTAAGGGCGTCGTTCTGAAGGTGTCATAGGGACAAATTTTCAGACGCATGATCGTCTTCCAACTGCTATCCTGTAGGCTGCTATCATAAAAATGTAGTTTTTGCAAAAACACGACCAATTTTTCCAAAGATTGTGGAGCATCCACCATCCAAGTTGGAGAGCTGCTACTATAGTCATGCTGCTTGTATGTGTTTGAACTGAAACGAATCTGATCGTCTACCCTATGTCAAAATTAAGGCTACCATAACACTCATGAATGCATTTTAGTAGCAGAAGCTCAGTAGCTAATCAAATGCATTTAGTTCAAGCGCATATAAGCACACGCTTAACAATGCAAAGCTGAGTCGGGGTCACCTTATACACGTAATTTTAATATAAGGGAGGCGATTAGCCAATCAGATTCGTTTTGTTCAAACACATGGTTAACAGTGTTAATCGACAGCCTCCCGAGATTTCAGCCTTAATGTTCTGAACATCTTACAGGCTAATTATCCGAGAAAGGGTACGGTGTCGTACTCTTCCTTTCATTTACTCTGGGTTTGATGATCAACACATTGCACCAGTTATCCTCATGTGCGGAGCTTTACACAGCTTTGGCACCGCTTTGGCACAGCTTCTAAATGTTGTGACACAGTGCTGCTAAGACCACCGTGTAAAGTATAATTAAACAAAAACACAACAAGGAAATGCTTACAGTATGCAGTTTTTCAACGAAGGACTTGTATGTGAGGGTTTTGTAAACAACCTGGATACTTGCTTGGTTATTTCTATAGTAGCAAAACACAAACCAAGGTATTAAACCAGAATATGTCTGAAGAATTACGAACCACTATTAAGTTACGAAAAGAATCAGTGTAAGAGTGCTGTCCATGAACTTTGCCTTAATTAGAATACTATAATATTTACATTGTTTTAGTAATTCATTTTAATAAACACTACTGTCCAATGTTGTAAAACATTATAACAGTGATAATTAGTCAGTAATCAACGTGACATATTTAGCTTAATGCTGCTTTAAAATTACCTTGTGCAGCTCCTATTACGGGTGTTACATGCTGCCAGCTGAAATAGTTATGATAATGATGATGATGATGATGATAATAATAATAATAATAAATTTGGTTTTTGACAAACAGCTAACCAGTCCTAACTGTCAAGTTGACTAATAATTTACTAATAAATAGTTAATTTGTGTTTAAAATTACTTCTGTTCGGAGATCCTGTTGTTCATTTTACGTATTATCTTGGAAAAGCTTTGGTTAAATGCTTTAATTTTGCTTCAGATATTTCAGAGGTTTTTAAAGCTGTATGAAAAACTAGTGCAAACTCGACATCAAATTTAATCATAGTCATACGTGTGCTTGGTGTGGGGGGTGGTTTCAGCCCCCAGACCTGGACCTCACCCACCCCCTCCCAGAGGGGTTCCTCACCTCCCCAGAATCCGGATTGTTCCGGTTTTTTGGGCAAAAACCGGAAAATCCGGATTTCCGGTTCACCCCACCCACCAAACTTCCCCTTCTGCACATGTCTGATCATAGTTTTATGATAGACTAAAACGAATTTACCAAAAAGTTGACACCAGAATTCTTCAGCCTTGTCGACGTAACAGAATATGTTTCTATTCTAAATATGTTAAACAGATTTGTTATAACCTTTGAACTAAACTTCTTAAGCTACATACTATTTGCATAAAGGATAGTTTTGCTTTTCACTAAGCTTCTTCCACTTAGTGTACTCCGTGTACAATAAAATCTCTTTGTGTAAGAATTGCATATGATTTTATCAAGTATTTCTTGTTGACTTCTTTTCTTAGCACTTGTCGAAATTGACTATTCATCATTCATAGCAAAATAAATTATAAAATAGAATCAATCTAGTCTAATTAGAAATAAGGTCAAACAAGGAGTTATTCAATAAATAATAGCGCTCAGTCTCCTATTAATATCTCATTGATAATTCCTGAATATTGGACGAAATGCTATGCAAAAGAGTTTCCTCAGAGCTACATCAAAGAATGTGACAAACTCGCCTTCTAAACCTATGTTCTAGTTTCTGGAATCAAAGTCTGAAGAATTTTGAATAGAATTAATGACACCGAAAGGTAATAAGGAATAATTCATATTTGTCGAAACCTTAATACAAAACATGCACCAATGGTGGAGTGAAAATAAACTGTTTAACTGTTTTAATAGTGTGCTTGAAACTGTTTCATTTATAGTCAACTCCATCTGTTAGTGGTGTTTCCATGAAGCCACGGAACCTTGATGCACACTTACTGGCAAGGCGGAGGGCAAGACTGCTTCAGCGATGTATTGAAAATCCATTCATCAGCAGCAATCAGACAGCGGACTGGAATACATGTTAACAAATAAAAATGTGTTAAAAATCAGAGGGAAATGAGTGTGTATTTGCTTTAATATTGCATCTTGGACAAACTCAGCACATGCAACGATAGGCAGTAGGCAATAGAATTTCGTTTGTCAGAAATTTTTAGCTTCAACTTCTTCTTTTTATTCTTCTTTAACATTTATCGTCAAACCTTTGTACAGATGATGGATTGAAGAAGGTAGTACATACTGTACGGCATTAAAACTTATAATTAATTAGCTAATATTATGTGACATTGTGTACGTGCCTAAAATCTATACAGATAGCAGGTATATGTTACATGTACATATGTCACTGTCTGCTGTCGCAAACTGCTACTCATCAACACTAAATAGCCTAAAAGTCAATATATACGTTCTTTCCGAGACTTGCAGAAATCGTGAACACCATCTGAAGGAATCTCTGGATGAGCACAGCCACAGTAGTAAATGAATGACTTTTGTTGAGCTGTTTTGAGACATGCCTACAAAAATTAAAACCAGCTGTGGTGCGCTCAGCGCGAAGTTTATGGACCAGTCTCGAAAAATTTAAAGTATGTAATTATCGCAAACACGGAAATTGTACTAAAGTCCATATTTCACCAAATTAGAAATTAAACCAGAATATTTATAAACACGTCTAGAAATTTCAGTCAATTTTATGGCAAAAGTAAGACATTTAATAAAAGTTTTGCTTGGTATAGTTTTGCTAATACATTTCACTGTAAAAACTTCACTTTCCGTGACCATTTCTGCCTGTCTCAATTTCTCAACAACGGTAATATTTGTACTTTTGTAAGGAAGTTGTGGACTTGGACCCGCTTGTTTCTCCTGTTAGCGAGGTGATATTTAGTAGGCAGTTACCACATTAAACAATAAATTACTTGTGTAGTGCGTCCACAAGCTAAAGGAAACAAGCAAATTGGCATGAACGGGTTGCCGCAGGCATTTTTCCTTTTGTAAGAAATTTTCCGTGTCGAAAGCCACGAAATCCGGAAATTTTCCGGCAATTTCTATTTCAGTTTCGAAATCAGCGACATCCAATTATATAGTTTATTGCCAACTTTGCAGCAAATCAAATTCTTGATCCACAATCCGAGTTTTCGTGAATTCCCGAATTTTCAGTTGCTCGGTTGTAACTTTCGCTAGACGTATTTCCGGAAAATGCCGCAGGCAAGAAAGTTGTTCAGCTCGACGATCTCTGTCATTTGTGTACCATTTCGACCACTTTTGAGGAAATTTTTCAAAATACGGAATATTCCGGGGCGCATATCTCGAAATCCGTACATTTTCCGGAAATTTCGATTTCAGCTTCGAAAGCAGCGTCATCGAATTGGGGTTTGACCAACTTTTGAGCGATATCGGAGACATAAAATTGTTACGTTTCTCTTGGTCCCCCTTACCATTTTAAAAAATTCCGGGAATCGCCATTCACGGAATCCGAGAAGTACCGGGTCGCCTAAGAGGTATGCAAACGTCCAAGTCAAGTCCTTCAAAATGAAGTATCACTCACTCCTCTACCCCTTTCCAATCTCGATATCTAGGGGTGTACACATTCGGCAAGAAATAAATAATAATAATAAATAATAACAGACATACCCAACTTAAAGGTTTGCCTTTTTGTGAAAACGCGGCAACCCAATAATAATAATAAATAACGGACATACCCAACACAAAGGGTTGCCTTTTTGTGAAAACGCGGCAACCCAATAACATAGTAGAACGCTCCAGGAAATTTAGAAGTTATCTCAAAACGGGGATGGAAATGATTACTAAGTCACTGGCCCCCTAAAAGTTTTATTTAGATGACCACCATACGGGGCCTCTGAAGATGTAGACGGGGCCGTAGAGGTCGAAACCCCCAACTGGGACTGAGTCCGCCGCGAACTTGTGGGTGGGGGGGGAATCCGGGAGGGTCCCCCACGCCCCCCTGATCCTCTTTCTGTGACTGGTTTGGCCTTAGAATTTTGCCCTTCCCATAATTGTGGGGGATATCGGGAACATAGCCTTCCGGTCTTCTGGGGGTCCCCCTTCCAATGCCTGGGGCAATTCCTCCCGGACTAGTGTTGGGGGAGGCACCCCCGACCACGACCCCCCGATTTTGCAATACCTTGCTTTGAAGCCATGGGAGTCCCTCTATCTAAATCGACCGGTCCGTCGAAGTATGATAGGAGCCCCCAAAGTTGTGCTCTTTGCTTTTCTCGCTTATCGTGCTCCCTTTTCTTCTCAGAAAAAGCTAGAACTTTGGACATCTACTGAAAAATCACGGTCGCCACTATTTGTGAAGTACTGTGTGTGTACCTCAATAATAAACTGTGTCGGACTTCACTAAATAATTGCAAGTAAGAGCTCAGTGTGTGATATCCGGCCCTAGCTGATGGAGAGAAGAGGCGAGAGTATCATAAATTAGCGAGTAGATCAAGATAGAGTTACCTGCGAACCCTAAGCGACCGTCCCTAAATCTAATAAACCAAATACCGCTAGATTTTACTATATCAAATACAAAATACACTTTCTGACTTTAGAATGAACATACAGAACTGACATAAACTACACAGAGGAAGCACGACGGTAGACTCCAAAGAACACAACGGGAGGGCGTTACCCTCTCCCACACCTAAACTGGACTATCGGCTCCTACCCAACCAATAAAACCAACCTACCCCGCCACTGACGAAACTGCAACTGAGCTGAAGCCTACACTTTCTCACTTGTATATACTTTGTGCTACTGGCGTAGCTAGCCCAAAAAGAAATCACTTTTGTCATTCATGAATAAGAGAATTATCGAAACAGTTCAAAGTTATATAATTTCATCAAATAGAATGTACTTTACGTCACACATATGGAGATAGCACTGCGTGTAATTTTCAGTGCTGCGCTGCTGCGCAGCTAGCTACTAGTGCCCTAATGGGTAATATCCCACACCGTTAAACGAACTCAAGTTTGAAAAGCTCAACATCAACCTAACATCAACAGTTTTTCGAGGTAAGAGTTATCGCAATTCACTTTGAAATATGATAAATCTTTAGTAATAAGACGCCTTGAACACGCACTCGACGAAATCACCTGCGCAGAAACATGAAACATATATAAACGATCCTTTGAAACACCAGATTTTCTAGATATCCAGGTGCCTAAAAATTGGCATTTATATTGTCAACGTGGTGAAAGTGATATGACTACTCAACTTTTAGATCAAGCGACTGCTGGTCAGAGGAGTTACATAATTTACCTGTTGAGTGTAGCTCCCATTATAAAATGAGAGATGAGAGATGTCCGCTGCACTCTGTGCTCTACATTCTTCTTTGCTGTGATGGTTAATAAGGCGAATTTTCTCCTAAAATTAAAAGAGCTTAGTTGTTTACATACTTCTTGGGTTAACTGACGGGTTAGCTATTTGTGACTTTAACTACTAAATTGAGTTGAAAGAAAGTCTCAAATTCTTTTAGTTTTTAAATCAATTTTTGCACAGTGCAGGAAGCAACATATTAAAGGCGACCTATACCTACTGTTGATGTCGCTTATTCTGTACTATCAAACGCGTAAAATTTATTATAAAATGACAACATGAATTGGGTAGCTATATTTACATAAGAGCTTAGAATAGAACATAGACATAGAATAGACATACAATGAAAGATGAAGGGAAGGTATAATAAATCTTCGAAGAGTTTACTAGAGGTTTTGCATCGTTTGGAGCAGGTAAAACTACTACTACTAGTAAAACTCTTGAGTACTACTACTACAGAAGTGATCCGTATTAGTTTTGCCAAAAATGAGACTGCTAATAGTCCTATACACACACCAGGTTACAGAAATGCAACACTCACATATTGAACTTGAAATTCTGTCAAGTACCCACTGGGTGCAAAGAATCCTTGAGAAGTTGGAAACATGTCTTCTCCAGAAGCACCAATAACAATGCGCATACCGACACTTTGAGAGGTGTCTAGATAATCCTGGGACTGAACGTTCATTACTAACTTTAATCCTGAAACAAAGAAATCATCAAACAAAGTCAGTGATAGGATATAAGACATTCATAGCAACCCAAAAATTGCCACAAACAATTTTGCTTTTTCCCCAGTTTGTCAACTTCCCAGTTTGTCAAACTGCGTGTGGTAAACAGCGAAGGGCATCTACAGTCAATTGTAAACTTAAAAAAGAAAACTATTTAGCTTTAACTATCATTTTTTGGTAACCTTTGAAAGCACATCTGGATGAAAACACCCCATGTTCTACTTTAAGGCTCCAGCAGAAAAGGAATAGCTTAATGTGATGCCAGAGTATTCATTCTATGTATGAAGACATTGTAAGGCAAGAAAACTGTGTCCTAATACCTATTATTGTCCACCGTCTTATATACGCCCATATTGCATTAGCGTTCGTGTTAACTTTGCTATTTTGTTAGCTGATCCTGTTGAACTGTGGAGCTGGATATATAGGGTCTTATCTCGATTACCCCCCCACCACTCAAAATCCTTAAAACTTGACCAAATGAGCTAAAATTTGTTGTGAGTATGTTTTCGACCACGCTGAGTGCATTTTTCGATTTCGCGAAATTCCATTTTTTTCGATTTCTAAGGGGGGCCAAGGGAAACCGAAAAATTTTTTGTCATCGATTTTGCTGAAAAGATGTATGTAGGGGTATTCGGGGTCGTAGAACACAAATCTGAAGTCCGTTTTTCGATTCAGCTTTTCGTTAGCTCAGTATAAGCTAAAGATTTAAGCTTAAGATGTAAGTAGTGGTATTGTGTATATAGTGTATATACGTAGTGGTATTTTGCAATATTGGTTTTTTAGCGAAATGACCAGTGATTTTGATGGGCTTTTTGCAATACTTTTAGCAAAATGTCACTATAGTCGTAAACCCTGATTCTTTGATGATGCAAAATTTATGGTGTCTGCCTATATTTATACACAAACAACATATGAAGTTAATATCAGTTAATAGAATTAGTTGGACTCGTCTACTTAAACGGTGGATGCGCCCGAAAAAGGTGCGCGCAGATATATGAGGAAAAGACTGAATTTCCGTTGTTGTTCCTGTTATTTGAGCATTTGAGTATGTCTGAATCTGAGTCGAAATCCCTTAAAACAAATTTCCCGTTAATGTTTTAGCAGATATTGACATGATTTTCTGTGTTGTTGATTATAAGTACAGGCAGAACTATGCGTTTTGTATCGTAAACCAATCAGGTTTCACTACTAAAGCAATGATTCAGAAAAAGCCAACATGGTTGGACTCAGGAATAGTAACGGTTCACCGGTCAGTTCGGGTTTTCGGGCCGGGTCACCGCGTCACCGGGTCAACCGCTTCGACACGGCCTTTACGCGATTTTCCTACTTTACCACAAATCTAAAAGTTTTTAGTTAAAAACTAAAAAATTTTGTATCTACTTAGTCTAAGTCTTAGCTTACTAATACATATAGTCTACCTGTTTATGACACTCATACATAATTTTCATTCGTGACAAGTTATCTTGAATTTCCGAATTACCTTGCATTTAAGCAATTTCGTAGCTTTGTTAGATTAATTAGGTATCCAGCAAAATATTGTTTAGTCTCATGATTTTAAAAATATCATGATGCTCCATAATTTTTGCACGAATTGATCAGTTTACATCTGTCTGGCTTGCAAATTATTGTTGCCGCCAGGGTTACAATTTTTAAGAAAACCGATCAAATCACGTTACTCAGATAACAGCCAAACTAAAACCTTATTTCATCTTTTAAAATACTCATATGAAATAGTGAAGAATTTTGTAGACGGATAACTGATTGTTTTTGGCAAGTCATTTCTTCATTTGCTTAGCAAATGCTACCGTCTTAGCTTAATTTCAAGAAATAAATTGTTACACTCAATACATTTTCACCATCACCATAGTTATTATTATTATGGTGAAGAGCATGGAAATAGAAAATTTAGTTGTCTCAGCCAAATTCTAATTTTTTCTAATATTTTGGATTTCTGGAAAACCGAACAACCGAGTCACGTGACCCTGCTCCATCACTGATTTTATGAAAAGACCAAGAAATATACATTTTGGTGACATTGAGCGTATTCGGTAATCAAAAATATCAACTCTCGCAAAGTAAAAGAAAGCCAATAGTCCCATAAGTTTGGAAAAATTTGACATATATATCCAAAGATTTACTTTAATATCTCAAAATTTCGAAGTTCAATTACTATCCACATTAGTAGTTGGCGATGAGGGAATTATTTGTAAACAAGACAGTTGAGACTGATTTAAGTAGGTTGTTGTCTGCATTAAAATGAATCCATTAGTCCACTCCACATTATTCAGTACACAAAAGTTTCCTAATTTATTCCGCGTTAGACTTCAGCTGCAATTAGACCACTTAACATTTAGATTAACCAAGTGTATAAGCTTTCCTGAATTTGTTGTTTTTTAAGTATCTCGTTCAATGTTGTGGTTAAGATTGTATGAAGCATTTCTTCTACAAGGATAAAAGAACCGCTTTTAACCAGTGCACGGAATGCAGCGGGAGAACAGGTGCTCTGAAATTTGGGCCCCATTTTATTTGTTCGAATCACGTTCGAATCACGATGCTGAGCTCTTTTAGCGCATGACAAGGACTTCCAGAATAATTTATCCTGTGTCGCACTGGTGCTAAAGCACTTACGTTGACTTTACCCGTTACTAATAATAAACATAGTGATATAGCAAACAGTCAACTTAGGGATGTGCTCAAAAGTCTTTCCCAAATATTTCGTACATACGATTTCTATATACGTTTTAGAATCGTATTTTTGGTAAAAGTAATTCGCATTTTCGTTTTTATGAACCTTAACTTTTTGTCCACCCAAAGTTTCCTGCTTCTGTTGAAAGCAGTCTGTTTTGTAATTCTCAAAAAAGTTAGGCATAAGGTTGTCGTCAAGCAGTCTGTTTCATTGGCTTGCTGTAATACGGTTCTACAGCTATGTTGGTAGGGCCAATCTGTGCAAAAAGATTGCAGCATCCATGAACAAGCTGCGGGGTTTTCACAGCTTCTTTTTGTAAAAAACTTATAGCAAAAAGATTAGACATACAAAAAATCGTATTTCTGGGAAGAAGGATCCGTATATACGATATTAAAGAAAACGTATTAAAAATTTCGTATATACGTTTTAGTTTTGAGCACACCCCTTATTTTCTTTATGTCACGTGACGTACTTACTATGCGACGATCCAAGCTGTGAAATTCTTGTTTCACTTTCATTATAATTGAACACATAGCAATTTCCATAACTCCTATCCAAGAAATGGTGAACAAACATTCTGAAATATAATATAATGCCGTATGTTTGTAATGATTTGGGGGTGGGTGTGTGTGAGGAATCGTTTCTCTACAATATCCTACACATTAACAAAGTTTAGTCTCACAGAATCTCACTGTCCCTGCGCGAATGTGCCCCGCAAACAGCTAAAGAAAAAACCCTGAAGGATACAGATCAAATTGACTATGAAAATTTTATTGCATCATTGTCTTTCGAAGGCAATTGACATTTGACCAAGGAAATTTGACTAGCTGAGCACTAAAGTGAATGCACTTTCCAGGTTACTTGTGGCAGCTTATTGCAATTTAGGCTATGCAGATCCATACTTGTTTTGATATAACGTGTTTGCGTTTATAGTGGATTACTAGATCAGGTGTGACGTTACGAATGCTAGTAAAACCGTACGAAATTACTGAATTAAACTGACTTGACTAAGTTAAAACTATTCGAGACGAAGCTCACAGGTAACTAACATACGTGGTGTGTAATGTCAGGAAATTCTGACCTTCACCAACTGAGATGAAAATGTCAGAAACACTAGTTTACTTTACAAATTCACAAAAGCGGCTAACAAAATTCAAATGATGACTTTACGCAAGTAATTCAAATAAAGCAAACAAGATCCAACACGCGTCAATTACTTGACGTAACTTTACCAAGCTCACAAAACCCCCAAAAGTCGCTAACTCCCCCTTCCAACTAACCAGTTCAGGTGTGAACTAATTTCTGAGATTAGCTAATTGACTGATGAATTTAGACAAGAGCTGACAAAACACTGTGCGTTTATCAGAGTTTGAAACTCGAACAAATTTGTATGTTTATTGTGAGTGCTATCTTCACACCGGATAAAAAATCTGTCCTTTATCAATAGTAATATTACCGTCTGCAGTTATTTTCAAGAAAATACTCGCAGTACATCAATAAGCTTTCCAGACTGTATCCAGCCTTTATTAAACTTTCAATGCTGGCACTACCAGCTACTAAGACCAACAACTCTCTGCTTGTGCTCAGCAAGGATTCTTCGCTGTTCTAAAATAAGCTAAAGTATGGTGTAGTATCAATTTAATATATAGCGCACAGGTTTAAAACGAGGTAGGAGACGCTCCAGCCCCCATATTCATCTTTAAATTAAGAATATAGTTAAGACCAATTTAGGGATAAGTCAACATTACCAGATTTTTTCTGCCCAAGCACTAGAAGGAGCATAGGTAAGTTGATTTAGTCAGCAATGTGTGCAGTGTTCTCCTGTCTACATAACTAGAGTGGGCTTAAGAATAATGCCCTGTACATTTTATAACGATTTCATCAAGCTTAGTACAGTAACCCTCCGTAGCCTAATTGGCTGAAAACGGAAGTAGGAACTGGTAACCATTGGGCAATACTGTTTCATGCTTTGGTGCATCAGTAACATACAATTTATATACGGCAGACTTAAGAAATATTGCAATGGCAGTCTGGCCAGAATACCATTATGTCTTCCAGATTGAAGAAGTCACTAATGATTTGTTCCACTTGTAATTCTGGTATGCAATTATAACCTCCCTCAAAATCGACACACCATTCGTTGGAACCACAGTTACTTTCCAAACACTCGTCGATGTCTAAACACTCCAAAGTGTAAAAACTAGAAGTTGGCATCGAACTCAGGCAAGGTGCAGCTTGACCATGTACGCTCTGGGATTATAAGTATTTTACTACATGATTTACTATAGCAAACAGGCTTTTCTGAAAACAGGTTACTGTATTACACCTTTAATTTGTTCGCTTTAATGACCTAAGTTTTTATGGATAAGCAACGGTAGAAAGTTTGTTAGCTTTTCTCAACGTTAGAACATTGATCTCACTGCGCAGCTGTTTTGCATCGGCTATAAGCAAGCAAGCAAGAACAATATTGATTAGGTCCATAGATCCAGACTGTGATTGGGTGCTGTTGCTTACCTTCGCTACAGTGTTCTCCAGTGTATCCCGGACTGCATGCACAAATGTAAGCTGCTCCAGTTGGAATGCAGGTGGCCGTGTGATGACACTGATTATGCCAGCATTGGCTTGAATCTAAATTATTATGTTTTAAGCATTATGTACTAAGTTTGTCCATATCCATTTTAACTATACACCTATGCATCATTATGAACCTACAGGCCATGTATCAATTCAATCAGCGACATGCCGCACACAAGAATTGAGCCCTCGCAATGAATTGGACTTCGGAACAGGGCCCGCGACGGGCCGGCACCGGGTCGCCCCGGGCCCAATTGTCAGAGTGACATTCCCGGCCTGGGAGCGGGTCCGATAAGTCGCGAAGCCGAGCCGAGCCTACCAGGCCTTTGAGGCCCGGCCGGGTCAACTGTCAACTTTCTGCTGCGCGTATTTCGAAAATTTTCCAAAATATCATTTACTAGAAAGCCAAATTTAGGCTTCCACGAGTTGGCTAAGTTGCAATGATAGCACTAAGTTAGTGGCACTATGACACCTCAAGTGTTGCATAAAATTTCTCCAGTTCTCAAGTTGCAAGTTCTCAAGTTGCAAGTTCTCGAGTTCTAAAGTTGCGGAAACGTTTCTACACTAGAGTCAAGTGCGTGTT
The DNA here is from genome assembly GCA_030248195.1 of Trissonchulus latispiculum. Classification (NCBI taxonomy): domain Eukaryota; kingdom Metazoa; phylum Nematoda; class Enoplea; order Enoplida; family Ironidae; genus Trissonchulus; species Trissonchulus latispiculum. Next base: position 21,866 of record JASAND010016065.1, read on the forward strand.
GCATAAAAGTTCTCGAGTTCTCGAGTTGCAAGTCTCTAGTAGCCTGCAAGTTCTCTGGTCAAAATTGACCAGAGAACTTGAGCCTCAAGTTCTCGAGTAGCTAATAATACACGCATTTACGCATGCGTAGAGTATCTATCGTAATGGTAAACTGCCCTCGAGTTGCAAGTTCTCGGGTTCTTGAGTATAGTACGTGTTTCATGAAAGTTCTGATGTAATACTGTTTCAGGTTCTCGAGTACTTGAACTTGAGGTCTTAAGTTCTCAAGTAGGCTTGCAAGTTGGGTTAGTGTTCTCGAGTTTGCGGAAAATGTTTATGAAACGCTTGAGATCCGCACTCGAGACTTGAGACTTGCAACTTGCAACTTGAGAACTCGAGAACTAGAGAACTTTTATGAAACTGTCCCCAGGCCTCGAAAATTTCTTAACAGCACAACTCAACCACGCACTTACTCACGTATAATGATAGCATGCTGAGTTTCACCAACACAAACACAATACAACACCAATACGTGTGGTAAACCCAGGTCCGGCAAAAGACAGTTAGCTGATGGAACACCAGGGGGCAGTTTCATAAAAGTTCTCGAGTTGCGGAATCCGCAACTTGAGGCCTCGAGTACTCGCGACTTGACACCTCAAGTGTTGCATAAAATTTCTCCAGTTCTCAAGTTGCAAGTTCTCAAGTTGCAAGTTCTCGAGTTCTCAAGTTGCGGAAACGTTTCTACACTAGAGTCAAGTGCGTGTTTCATAAAAGTTCTCGAGTTCTCGAGTTGCAAGTCTCTAGTAGCCTGCAAGTTCTCTGGTCAAAATTGACCAGAGAACTTTAGCCTCAAGTTCTCGAGTAGCTAATAATACACGCATTTACGCATGCGTAGGGTATCTATCGTAATGCTAAACTGCCCTCGAGTTGCAAGTTCTCGAGTTCTCGAGTCTAGAACGTGTTTCATGAAAGTTCTCACGTAATACTGTTTCAGGTTCTCGAGTACTTGAACTTGATGTCTCAAGTTCTCAAGTAGGCTTGCAAGTTCGGTTAGTTTTCTCGAGTTTGCGGAAAATGTTTATGAAACGCTTGAGATCCGCACCCGAGACTTGAGACTTGCAACTTGCAACTTGAGAACTCGAGAACTAGAGAACTTTTATGAAACTGCCCCCAGATCAATCAATTTGGCGAGCATTGACGGAATCTGTTGACATGCAGACAAAGTATTCGAATTCTTAAGTAATTTTGCAAAACCCTACTTGATGCCACCGAAGTACTGTTTTCGCTGTAAATTCTTGCCAATGTTGAACTGTGTCCAATCCTTGTTACTGCTAATGATGGCGAAGTTGGTAAATTACTGTAATTCCATTGTGTTGACTTGGACTGGCTGTATCGGGTGGTAAATAAGAAATCCGTAGTCAAGGACGACAGCAATTGAATTGTGTCAGTTGAAGTTAAAATATCAAACAGTGGAATAGACGGGACCAGTGGGTATTCTGTCATTGAAATAACGTCCGCCAGTTTTGGCTTAATTAAAATTTGTGTTGATGAGGTTGGTAATACTAAAGGTATCTCGTCCGTTAAAGTTTGTTTAGAAGCATGAATGTTGACTTCCTTGTTTGTTGAGCTTGCTATATTTGTTGTTGAAGTTGTCGAATTCCAAAACTTCGGTTGGGACCCCAATGCAGTTGTTATATCTGAATTAAATGCGTTTTAGTTACTGATTCGGAAGTTCAAGTTCAGACACAAAAACAAATACAATTGGTAAACTAACGAAACTTGTTTTAGGCATGAATGCTTAACAGAATGTTGAGTATGTAGTGTCACTTGAAATGATATAAAAGATTGCGTTCAAACCACTACATTTAGCAGCTGCTCCTTCAATAGCCTGTTTCCTTTATTTGAACTTAAATAGAGGAGTCTTTTCGTTTCTCTGTCATAGCTACTATTTCCCAAGTGAAACGCAGAATACTGTTGCTGTATTCTTTCCTGCTGCGTTGCAGCACAGCAGGTAATGTGCTATGTGTGCGATCTTTTCTTTTGAAAGACCTTCAATTCTAATCTAAGCAATTACTCATGCAATCTTGCATGTGTTCGCACATACACGGGTCCTTGCAAGCTGCAACCTCCAGGGGCCAATGTTATCAAAGTCGGGTTGAGTTCAACCCGGGTTGAACCCATTTTTGGGTTCAACCCTAAAATTTTGGGGTTGGCTAAACCCCGATGGTCAAACTATGTTATTAAACTATTGTTATGCAGCTTCAGACCAGACATGTGCAGGAGGGGAAGTTCTGGGGGGGGGGTGAAGGGCGGCTCAGACACTTATTTATACCAACGCCAACTTGCCATCGGTGGCAATAATTTAAGAAATATTGATCACTGTGGCAAAAGGCAATGAAAAATGAAAAGTTTTGCTTAAGAAAAGATTGGATCGCCGTTGTATGTTATTTATTATTGGTGGTATGTGGTATTTTAAGTGAATGTTTTGCAGACTATGGTCGTGTTAACTTTAACTCAATGTAAACTGATTGATAAAAATTGATAAAATAAAATTGATAAAACGACACGAGATCGTTGTTCTCTGTTATTTCAACCCGGGTTGAAATCTCAACCCTCCTCACTGAGGAGAGTTGAGATTCGTCTATTTCAACCCGAAAACCAACCCAAATATTGTACCCAAGTTTAATGATACCAATGGGTTGAAACTCAACCTGAATTTCAACCCCAACCCTGTTATTTCACCCGGGTTTATTCAACCCTGTTTTGATAACATTGGGTCGAAATTTTCAACCCCAATCTCAACCCGGGTTGAGATGCTTGATAACATCGGCCCCAGACCGGCAGTTCTTGTCTATTAATTCTTCATGATTGATTAACGATTGAAATTCTTCGTTAGTTAAGGACATTTTTCCTACTTTTCTGCTTAAGCTTTTTTTGCAAACCGGAAGGAAATTAAAAGGTGGCAGTTCAAAGGAGGTTATAAAGGAGCTGTTCTCCTGTCAATGTAATTAATCTTATTGATTATGCTAACGATAAGTTGTAATTTGTTTATAATTATTTTCTTTATAGCGAGTATTGCATAAATCGCAGAACTGATAATGGCGTACATAAGTGTTCAGTGATTAGTGTTCTGAGTTGGAGACAATTGTTGTTTAAAATGTTCAAATGCAAAGATATAATAAATGATTGTTCCCTGTTTCATAAACTACAAAAAATAGATGAACAGTCTTGAAGGAATTAAATTAATAACAATAATTATTTTAAACTCGTTCAAATATTTTGATATAAATCTTTGCACTTGTGATTTCGGAAATGCTCGTATTTTGCTGTTAATTGGAATATCAGTAATTAGTGTTATTGTGTGTGGTTATTAATTGTAATGAGTAAGCTTTGAACTTAGCGATCATTATGACCGTTTATTTATGTAATTAACTTTAATTGGGGCGACCGAATGCACTAACTAACGTGAAACAATAAATAAAGTCGCACAGATGTTGTTTAGGAAGAAATCTAGGATTTGTCAACGAAAAATATTTTCGTCCCTGGTTTTAAGATGTAGGGGGAAGTTAATGTAGGGAGGAAGATTTACATTAAGACAAGCTGTGGGTTAAACAAATAGAATTGCAAACAATACACTTCATTTGAAACAGTCAAGTCAGAACACAAAGGGCAGGTGAGCTACATAAACAGATGCCCAGAGGAAATATTAACCGAATTACTGTGTAATATGCAGACAAACACGTTACCTATTTCAGACACATCGGGTATAGCTTTGTTGTTTTTAGTGGATACACATGTGATTGTTGGTGTAACTAATCTTGACGTACGATCGTAGAGAGCAGACTGCGTTATGCTGGGATTAATGGAAGTGTTTATAACCTCACTTGTGGCAGTATTGGAACTAGTTGGTAAAGACACTATTGATGGCAAAAATATTGGAATGTTGGTTATGGTAGACGACAATGCTGAAGCTGCTGGGTTTGCAACTGGCAGCAATGATGGTATTGTCGGTGATGCCAACAGTGAATTCGAAGATGCTGATATCATTGTGGGCACTGCTTTCGTCGTCGTAATTGGTGTGGTTGTTTTCGAGGCATATGATGGTAATTCTCTTGACGATGTGTAGAATGGCGCTGAGCGCATGATGGTCGTCGCTCTTGCAGAAGATTTGGAAATTGAGGTAACAGAATTTTTTCCTGATGAGGGAATAGGTTTAGCTGTTGAAGGTAAACATGATGTTGATGTGGTTGATGGTCTTTTTGATGATGAAATTGATGATAGCAAAGATAGTGTGGAAGAAGACGACGTTGACAATCTCGACGATTTTTGTATAGGCGAATACGACGTTGTGTTTATTGTTGACGGTAAAACTTTTGTGGTTGACGACGCAAAGAAAAAAGATGGTGACGATGACGAATTTGTTGAAGATGATGGCCGCATGGTAATTAATGAAGTTGGTGACGCTTTCAACAGCGATGCTGTCGATAATGAAGGAAAGGTTAGCAAAGACGTAGCTGTTTGATTTGATTTTGAACGTGATGATGATGATGATGATAATGGTGGTGGTGATGGTGATGCAGTAGGTGATGTTGTTGCGGATGGTGGTAAAAATGACAATATTGTTGCACCTTTTGTGGAAATCCTCGTAGGTAATGATGATGATGATGTGGTAGCAATAGTAGTAGTTGTAATAGTAGTAGGAGTAGTAGTAGTATTAGTTTCTGTTGTTGTTGTGGAAATAGTTGTGGCAGTAAATGTTGTTAGTGTTGCTGATGACGTAAATGATGATGATGTAGATGTCGATGATGCAGAAGATGATGTAGATGACAATACTGTCGATGATGCTGCAGCTGTCAATGATGATGACGATGTCATCCTTGTTCTAGTGTCAATACTACTACTAATAGTAGTTGTTTTTGTAGTAGCGGCTGCTGTTATTGATGATGATAATGATGATGATGACGGTGATGCTGATGGTGATGATGCTAACGACGTTGTTGCTGCTGTTGAAGATGACGGTGATAATGGTGGTAACGATGAAAATGATGATGATGTAGTAGTAATAGTAGTAGTAGTAGTAGTAGTAGCAGTAGTAATAGTAGTAGTAGTAGTAGTACTCGTAGTAGGAGTACTGGTAGTACTACTACTAGTAGTAGTAGTAGTCGTAGTAGTAGTACTACTACTAGTAGTAGTAGTAGTCGTCGTAGTAGTAGTAGTAGTAGTACTCGTAGTAGGAGTACTGGTAGTAGTAATAGTAGTAGCAGTAGTAGCAGTAATAGTAGTAGTAGTAGTAGTAGTAGTAGTAGTAGTTGCTGTTGTTGTTCTTGTAGTAGTAGTGGTTGTGGTAGTGGTATCAGTATTAGCTAGGTCTGCAGTAGTAGCTAATGATGATGATGATGACGGTGATAACGATGATGACGGTGGTGTTGACGGTAATAACGACGACGACGATGATGATGATGATGATGATGACGATAATGATGTTGTCATTCTAGTAGTAGTAGCAGCAGCTGTAGCAGTAGTGGTGGTTGTGGTGGTGGTGGCGGCGGTGGAGGTGGCGGTGGTGCTAGAAGTAGTTGTTGATGTAGTACAGGTAGTGGTAGTACTAGATGTTGGAGACGAAGACGTAGTAGTAGTAGCAGCGGTAGTAGTACTAGTAGTAGTGGTAGTAGTAGTAGTAGCAGTCGTTGTAGTAGTAGATGTGGATGATGATGACAATGACGATGGCGTTGATGATACTGGTGTCATAGATGAAGTGGTAGTACTACTACTTGTAGTAATCGCAGTAGTAATAGTAGTAGCAGTACTAGTAGTAGTAGTGGTGGTGGTACTGGTAGTAGTAGTAGTAGATATACCTGCAGTAGTAGTTAATGAAAATGATAGCGGTGATGACGATGGTGACGGTGATGATGACAACGACGATGATGATGATAATGATGTTGTCGTTCTAGTAGTATTACCAGTAGCAGCAGTGGTGGTGGCGGTGGAGGTGGTGGTGGTGGTGGTGGAGGTGGTGCTAGAAGAAGTTGTTGATGTAGTACTGGTAGAGGTAGTACTAGTAGTAGCAGACGAAGACGTAGTAGTGGCAGCGGTAGTAGTAGTAGTAGTTGTAGTACTAGTAGTCGTAGTAGAAGTACTAGTAGTAGTAGTAGTACTAGTAGTCGTAGTAGTAGCACTACTAGTAGTAGTAGTAGTACTAGTAGTCGTAGTAGTAGTACTAGTAGTAGTAGTACTAGTAGTCGTAATAGTAGTAGTAGTACTAGTAGTAGTAGTAGTAGTGCTGGTAGTCGTAGTAGTAGTACTACTACTAGTAGTAGTAGTACTAGTAGTCGTAGTAGTAGTAGTACTAGTAGTAGTAGTACTAGTAGTCGTAGTAGTACTAGTAGTAGTAGTAGCAGTAGTAGTAGTAGTAGTAGTAGAAGTAGCGGTAGTGCTTGTAGTAGTACTAGAGGCAGAAGGTATTGCGGAAGCTGATGTTAATATCGATGATGAGGACGTTGATGACGTGGACGTCGTCATACCTGCAAAACAGTAATCGTATGGTAATATGTAGTTAAGTTTTAAATACACTTATCAGGTCGCTGTGACCCGCAGAAGCTTTCCGGATGAAAAACTAACTCTTACCACAACCTTCTCATGTGAAAGCTTTAACTGGATGCAACCCTTCACGATAGGAGACTGGAAGAGGGGGATGTAACCCCAGGGGAAGGTTAGGAAAAACCGGAATGTACGCTTTGTTGCCCTGAAACTCGGAAAATCCCAATGCAGGGGAAACAGCGCACGCTTCACAGGTTGGGCAAGCTAGCCCAATACAGACTTCCCAACGCATCGTAGACACCAGTTCTCTAACCATTTCAGTATATAGCTTAGTGAACAAAAGTTTCAGTTCTTGGATTTCATAGTAAGAGCTAAGCAAAGTAAAATAAAAATTGGATTAGTTTTTTTACTAAATATCTATTCATAATATTTGCTCTGCCAAGGCACGCTGCATCACGAGTCCTTAAGCAATAGGTGTACAGTAGATGCCATGCTATCAAATAATAAGCCAAATCTGGCAGAATCTTCGCTTCAACATTATTGAGAGGGATTCTGCAAGTGCAAGTCCTATTTACAGAGAGAAGATTATAATTTTTATTAAACATCAAAGATTGCTTGTCGGTAAGGAATCACAACGTAACATAGCATTTAGACGAAGAAGTCATCTTACATGGTATTATTTCCGCTACCGGTTCGCAGATTGCATAGTAGGTAGGGCCATAATCGGCAGTCATTATTTTCCCATTGTTCGCACCACCATCCAGAATGAATGCTGCAAAGGAGGCAGAAAACATCTCGCCAGGCGTCCAGTTAACATAACTGCAATAAACATGAAGAGTTGAAAATCGATTTTTTCGATTTTTCGCAAGTGCTAGTTTAGCTTTTATAGCACAGTATTTTCCTGAGAAGCTTGTTACAAAATTTGCCAAAGCTGTGAGATTTAGAAAAAACTTGAATACGTTAAAGAATTGAGCATAAATGAATAATTTGTTAATTAGATTCTTAACTGTACACTCTGCCTGTCCTGTGCTACCATTGGGTATCATCTGTTGCTGTAGCTGTGATAAATATAATGCATAATGTAGTCAAAGTATGAAACGAGGCTTTTGTCAACGGTTACCGAAGAATAATAATAAAGAATTGATGTATTGGTGCAGATGTATTAAAATCTGTAGAACATGTTAAAGTGACAAATGGGACAACCACCGCACCAGCCTTCGTGGCTCCATAAGATCGTCGTTCGAGAAATGATTTGACGAAACGATGGAATACAACCTACTCCCCCAAGTTTGAACCTACTGAACTCACACAACAAAATGCGGTGATCCATCGCTATTGTCTACCCTCTCAAATACTTCCCTTAGCCATCAAAACATCTCATGCGAATGTGAGAAACCTACCTCAGTGGACAGTTTTCGTATGTGCTCACGAGGCTGGTTCCATCCATCCACCCGCCAACCCAAACATTTCCAGCTCTAAAATGGAAAACGATTGGTTCTAACAATATTCAGCAAAACTAAACCTAAACCATTGTTTCGAGGACTGTGTCAGAAATCAAGCATGAGTTTTGCGGTTTGGCAACTTGGATTTAGTTGAGAAAATGCGCTTGTAGCAAGTTTCTATGATTCCTCCGCAAAAGGAAGGTTACACAAATTTTTCCGAAACGAAAACTATGTGTAAATGAAAGCTACTTATTCGTGGTTGGCAAAAAATTTACTTATGCACCTAGTGTTAGTTATCTATTGTGAGTGATTGTTGACCCATTGAATATTTAATTGCTCCCGGGGTTAATTGCTGAGCAAGTTTGAACAAGTTTGATTTATTTGTTTTGGTCGTTGCTTGACCGTGTTACCAAGAGTACATAATATAAGAGTAAGAAACTCTTACAGTAGCATGTACCAGTCATGCTAGGTATGCTCGCTGCGTTAAGTCGGGACCCCCCCCCACCGAAAGTTTTGGGGGGTCCCACTTAGTACTAATTACACGCTTTCATATAAGCGTGTGTCTGCTCGCTGATTGGCCCATTAGCCTAAGGCTTACGATAGGCATTTTATTAGTAGTTTTTAATTAATTAATTATAATTTTAGTTAGGTTAATGCAATTAAAACACTAATTCGACAACTTTGTAGCATTTCTGCTTTTTCCAATGATATAAAAATTGTTGCACATTACATTCCTTCGAATTTTTGTATTATGCAACAATTTTTATATCATTGGAAAAAGCAGAAATGCTACAAAGTTGTCGAATTAGTGTTTTAATTGCATTAACCTAATTAAAATTATAATTAATTAATTAAAAACTACTAATAAAATGCCTATCGTAAGCCTTAGGCTAATGGGCCAATCAGCGAGCAGACACACGCTTATATGAAAGCGTGTAATTAGTGCTAAGCGGGCCCCCCCCCCCGAAACTTTCGGGGGGGGAGGTCCCGACTTAAACGCGTGTGTCTGCTGTGTCTTCATATAAGCGTGTGTCTGATCGCTGATTGGCCCATTAGCCTAAGGCTTACGATAGGCATTTTATTAGTAGTTTTTAATTAATTAATTATAATTTTAATTAGGTTAATGCAATTAAAACACTAATTCGACAACCTTGTAGCATTTCTGCTTTTTCCAATGATATAAAAATTGTTGCATAATACAAAAATTCGAAGGAATGTAATGTGCAACAATTTTTATATCATTGGAAAAAGCAGAAATGCTACAAAGTTGTCGAATTAGTGTTTTAATTGCATTAACCTAATTAAAATTATAATTAATTAATTAAAAACTACTAATAAAATGCCTATCGTAAGCCTTAGGCTAATAGGCCAATCAGCGAGAAGACACACGCTTATATGAAAGCGTGTAATTAGTGCTAAGCGGGCCCCCCCCCGAAACTTTCGGGGGGGGAGGTCCCGACTTAAACGCACCGAGCATACCTAGCATGATTTGTGCATGCTACTGTAAGAGTTTCTTACTCTTATATTATGTACTCTTGGTGTTACGGTGTTACCAAGAGTACATAATAGATAAGAATGTGACAGCTGGCAGGCTCTCTGTAGCTCTCGAGCCATTCTCTGTGCGCTAACGGCCAACCACCCCCCGCAATTGCGTGAATAGTAAATCGCGACCCCCTAAATCAGTCCTCAGTACCCAACTCTTTTCACATTATTTTCTACCGTAAGCCATCCTCCTCGTCAGTTGACAAATGATGGGTATGTTTTGCGGGGGGGGGGGGTCACATTTACGGGGGTGGAGTGGGCTGCCTTCCTATAGAAAATAGTGAGCATACAGAATTGCGTACTGCGGAAAGATTTGAGGGGAAGGGGGACGGGGACGTTAGCGTGCAGAGCATGGTTTGAAACCTGATAACAAAGCCTGCCAGCTGTCACCCTCTTATCTATTATGTACTGTAGGTGTTACAGAGCACTTGATTGAGACCAATGCACACTTTTGACACAGCGAGTAATAAGCAGTCGAGAAAGCGCTATATTTTTGACACAGTTCCTTCCATTTTAGCCATAACTAGTCTAACATACAACCTGATTTCAGTAGTAAAGATGTTTCGCTATATTCAAACCGGCATTATTCTAATTCCTCTTTCCTTTCTACTTCTTCTCAAATTGGAGCCGACTTTCGCTGCAATCGCGGAAATAGTTTACTGAGCTTGACGCAGCCAGGAACTTTCAATTGACATGGCTCTATCCGAAGGAGTTTGCCTGAAAGGGCTGTAAAGGCTGTCTGACAGTGTTGTTTATTGTCACTTCAGTGTGGAAACGAACTCCCTATAGCTTGCTCATGCGGCCCTCGGTAGCTCAGGTGGCAAAGCTACCGAAGCTTTAGACGCGGTTTTTAGTCCCATCGGTGTCCTGAAGTTTTCGAAACGCTGATGGAAGCATTACACCGTAACTTTTTCAAAAAGGTTAACCAATCCGTTAGCTGCATGACAGTGCCGTTAGTTTTTCAGTTAGGCTTCTGGATCAAACATGGTGTAGCCAACCGTCCTTGATTGTTTCTTAGGCGATCTGAGCGTCAGTAATTAATTAATTAATTAATTAATTACATTCCAAAATATTCCTGGATTGCCAAGAGCTCCAGTTCGTTGGCAACAGTTAACAGTCGACCAGACACTGTACCGCACTTCTGATCGGCATCTATTACATTGGCTAGAAATGAGGCGTCAAAGTAGTAACACTTTCCGTTAACGCTTTCATAGGGAGCTGCACATGGGTCCTCTGAAATGACAAGAAAGAAAGATTTAAGAACGAGATTTAATTTCAAATTTTGAGACAATATGTGAACATTGATCGAAGTATTAAGAGTATGCAAATTAGTAAGGTTACACTTAAATACAGAAGCTTTACGTAGAAATAAAGACTTATAATTTCAGACGTTATTTGTGCTTTAAGCTGTGCGGAAGGTTTAAATCAAGCTTGAGAGAAATGCTGAAAAGTGTTCAGTGGGAGATTCTGATAACAACTTTGCTTTGTTGAGCCCGATTCATACTTTTTGTGCTTTTGTGCTTTGTGCTTTTGTCCTTTTTTGAGTGCTTTGTGCTTTGTCCTTTGTGCTTTGTCTTTGTGCTTTGTGTTCATATATCTCGTAGGGGCAGTAAAGAACAAGACAAAATTTAGTCACCTGACAAATGGAAACATAGAAAGTATGGATATTCAGCTACGAATTAGATAGAAAGGCAGGTGTCAAAAATTTCCAAAACAAAAATATAAGGTTGGTAGTGATAAACATATTGCCGCATGCCAAAGAAACAGCAGAAAATAATTCAAAAAAGATTTGTTAACCAATAAAGCCAAAGTTATTATAGATATTTCCAAAGTTCGAATAACATTACAATCTAGACATATATACTGATACATGTTTTTAATTTTTTATAATTTTTCCGATTTTTTGTGTCTTCCTTGATACCGTATTCAATCTCTTATGATTCGTCACCTTCTGTTTTCTATTGGATAACGCCTAAAATACTGGAATTTGATTGGCTAAGCAAAAAGCACAACTCAAAATGTTGAAATCGGTTCAACATTCAAAAGCACACCCGAAAGCACAAGCACAAAAGCACGAAAGCACAAAGCACAAAGCACATTTTTGAAGTATGAATTAGAAAAGCACAGAGTACAAAGCACTGTACTTTGCATAAAGTATGAACCGGAAGGCACAAAGCACAAAGCACAAAAGCACAAAGCACACGAAGTATGAACTGGGCTTTTCTCTCATCTAGAAACTGTTTATCAGCGTTGGTTCTGATTTCTGGGTATAACCAAGAGTACATAATACATAAGAGTATGACAGCAGGTATACTCTATGTATTATCAGCTTGACACATCCTTTGCACGCCAACGGCTGCCCCCCCCCCGCAAATTGGACCCCAGTGACCCCCCCCCCGCAAATTGGTACCCAGTCGAAACGGGGGTACGCTCACTCGCTCTATGCTTGTGTGTTAAAGCTCGAAAGCACAAGCAGTACGTGTGCGAATTTTGTGTCTGCTTCGAGCTTTAGCACACAAGTATAGCGCGCGAATTGTTTTGAAGTGAAGGGTCCTATTTGCGGCGGGGGGGGGTCAGCCGTTAGCGTGCAGAGGATGTGTCAAGCTGATAATACATAGAGTATGCCTGCTGTCATACTCTTATGTATTATGTACTCTTGGTGTAACTTAAGTCTGCTAATATTGTTTGAAGTCAAAATTAAAGCTTTAAATCTGGGGTAAATGGGGCCCAAATCCTAAATTTGATTCAAGTAAAGTAATGTAACTGTGTGAACATGTAAGCATAATATATAAAGTTACGTCTTTTGCGTCTCCGCTTAGGGTTTCCAGTCTTCGTAGTTCTCTTCGCTGAAAGCCTGGCATACGCCTCTATCTGAAGCATTAAAACTAAAGTGAAGTAAATAAATAAATGAATAAATAAATAAATAAATAAATAAATAAATAAATAAATAAATAAATATGTATATATATGTATGTATGTATATATATATATATATATATATATATATATATATATGTCTAGGCACTTCGCGAAGTGTCTGACCTTCATTAGACACATGCAGAAAATTTCATGTCATGAACTATATATATGACCCCAATCAATTTATTTGTTGACGCAACTGTGGTTCAACTTTGAAATATTTAGTTTTTACACGTTTTACTGGATACTTATACTTACATTATTCGTCTCCATTCTACGTATTGTAACAAAGTCAAAACAACAAGATTTAATTTATTAAATTAGCAATTAGCTTTTTTGTTTATTCAGAAAGTGCGAAATTCCAAAAAAAGTTCCAAATTTATTATTGAAATTCAGTATGAAGTTTCTATGTTGTAATCACAAAAATTGCGTCAATGAATTCAAGAGATTTGACATTAATTTTGAGCACCAGCTTTTGCAATTAACAGTTTCACTTGCTTTTTCCGAATTTTTGCAGTTTGAAGTGCTTTCAAATTTCCGATAGTTGAACCACAGTTGTGTCAACAAATAAATTGATTGGAGTCATATAGTTGATGACCAATAAAATTTTCTGCATGTGTCTAATGAAGGTCAGACACTTCGCGAAGTGCCTAGATACATTGCAGAAAAACGCCACACTGACAAAATTTTCGCAATGTGTCTAGGCACTTCGCGAAGTGTCTAAAATGACTAGACACTTCTAGAAGTGACTAACTTCGCTATCTGTCTACCACATATATAAGTCTGAAGTTTATACTAGAACAGATTGTGTTGTTATCAAACTCCAGATAGATTAGCATGGATGATTCTGTCATTTACTCGCAAAACGTTTGCCATAGTTGAACAACAGCACAGCTGCAACAACAATTCTTGCACTGTTTGAGATATTACATTATATAGTACATTACGTGCTTACCGCAACGGCCAGTGCAGGTATTTGTCCAACAGCCTGTCGTCTGTACGGATTTGAGTTGCAAACTCCAACCGCAGGAAATGGAATCGGTTGCTCAGTGTGAATCTACAGCAAACAGTCCATAATGCAATTTGGCGGCACTTTTTTGTGGACAGGATTTCAAAGAAGTTTAAGGTGCTGGTTTCCTTTCGGGTATTTTTGAATCACTAAGCCTTAACGGCAATAGCTAAAACTTATGAAATAACCTCTTCCCGTGCCCTTTAACATTCTGGGACCAGTCCCGTATTTTTAGGCCAAAAGTTAAGAAAGCTTTGGTTTTTGGCCTTAGGCCCCCGTAGATAGAGCAGACACCGGATTGGTTGTGATGGCTGGAAAGAGGACACAAAAATGAACATTTTTGCTGTTACAACATTCGAGGTATCTCCAGTGGTTAAGTCAGTTTAAACAAAAAACCTTTAATCGATGTTCAAAAATTTTTGGTTTATATTTAGCCGTTATGTCAGAAAAATGATGCAATTTGTTTGCTAATGTTGCAAGTTTTATAAAACTCATGCGAATGTGCAGATTATAAGATTTAAGACGATGAATACATTGCTTTCCAATTACCAAAATTGCGAAAGTTATAGCTTTTTAAAAAATCAAAACAAAAGCACTGAACAAAAGGATACCACCACCTTAAGTATCACTGTAAAACCTTCTGCTATTAACATGTTGGATTTGTAGTTAGTTCAGATTGAGCAATTGGATTTTTCAGCAGATTGTCCTGGGTTAATGAATGAAATAATAAGGACAAATTCGTTGACATGAAAATCATTAAAATTTATTTCAATACCTAATCTTCAGGGAGATATTTACCGTGATGCATTGGAAGACGTTTAGCAAGTTCTAGTGTTGTTTTTTCAATGGTGTGCGTTTTAGGGAGGCAAATAATGGTTAAGCTTCGACTTCACGAATGACATTAGTGTCAGTGAAATCCGGGGCCCGTTGCAAATGATTCTACTAAACGAGCTCCTAAGGTGACTTAGGAGAGTAGCTACGAGAATTCCTAGGAGCGCTCTAGGAGGCACTTAGGAGCAAGTTAGGAGCTCCTAAGTTGTGTTAGGAGAAACATGTTAGTGTTTCAAAAACGTTCTACTAACAAGCTCCTAGGATTTCTACTAACTTCCTCCTAAGCTTTCTCGCAACTCGCTCCTAAGTCGTTATAAGGCCTATTTATTTAGTTGTACGTTTTTCCTTTGTTGCATTTGTTTAACATGAAAGTAAGTATGTACGATCTAAATATTTTTATTTGCTTTAGGTCGACAAATATTTTTGGTTGGCAATATTCTAACCTTTTTCAATTTTTCTATTAGTTAAAGTATATAATGCTTAATTTTTTACTTTTTATTATGTGGGTGTAAATTTGTTGCGACGTTCACGATTTTCCTCCGAATTTGAGTTGAGCACTTATGTTACGTTTGCTGCGTTTGTTTTAAGACTACGCTGTCAGAACGTTAACTTTTTTTAATTATTTTTGTGTGTTTTGTTATATTTTTAGAGTTGCTTACGATTGAGTTTTTTGCAATTTAATATGGATAAAAAGAGAAAGGCCAACTGGTCCCAAGCAGAATTTGAACTTTTAGTCGAAGGTGTAATTAGCGGCAACGAAATTTTATTCTCAAGATTTTCCGACGTCAAGACCAAAGCGCAGAAAAATTCAAAATGGCAAGCAATCTGTGCACGTGTGAATGCCATCAGCGCAACTGGTCGTAATGTTGACGAGTGCCGACGCCGATGGGAGCACTATAAAAGTGATACCAAGCGGAAGGCAGCATTTATCAGCAAGGAGACTCGAAAAACGGGTGGTGGGCAGCCCCCTACTTTGGAGCTAGATCCTCTGGAGGCCCAGGTGGCAGGCATAATTGGACCATCCTCTATTTCGGGTATTGCAGCTGGGGTTGATTCGTGTGAAGCAGAAATTAGAAGTTCAGAAGAAGTAAGTCAATGCAATAACATATAGTATATACCTTTTATGCAAATTAGCCGAGTACGTGAATGTATGTACGTAATAGTGATTGTATCGTAGGTTCGTATTGCTGCAGTTTTGAACTATGTCGTGTTTATCAAAAACGACGTTTGTTCTGCGATTAAGCTGTTAATGGTTTTTGGTAAGTTTATGCCTTTGAAGCTCATGGTTTTTTAAACCTCATTTGACGTGGCGTGATTTAAAAGAACTTTAACATGTTTAAACTGGGCTATTTTAGGGATTTTTCCATTGGGTGGGGACAATTTCTGAAAATTTGGCCGTCTGGGAAACTTGTTTTCATGGCAAAATTTGGTACCAAAACGGGCACACTCTGGTTTGGGGGGAACAAATCTGGGGGGAGGTCGTTTATGGCCTCCACTAGAATAAACCAAGTTCAAACTGCGCAAGTTTGTTTTCAGAATACGTATACGTAGAGCTCGAGCTGTTTGTTTTGTTAGTAGCTGATATTTGGTATTGATTTGCTCATTGTTTTTAAAAATTAAAAATATTTTGAAAAGAAACATTCCGAATATGCAACTTTCATTAAAAAATGATTAAAACAGCGACAGAGATCAGCTATCAACAAATAATCTGTTCCCATAAATTATGAGTGTATATATATTTGCTAGCGGGCCATGCCGGGCCGAAAAAAGTTTTAACTGCGGGCCGCAGCGGGCAGAAACGGGCCGAAATTGGCCGGATCAACAATAGCAAATGTTGTGAAATCACTAAATTAGCCAAACATTTACTCATCCTGGTTATTTTCCTGCACAATTTAACATTTCGTAGCATAATTTAGCGTTTCCTCCTTAGATTGAAGCCTTTAACATAATATTGTTAGTAAAATTTTTGTAATTTTTTTGGCGGGCCGTCCGGGCCGAATTTGTCAGCTTGCGGGAAGGGCCAGACCGAAAAACTTTGCCAGCGGGCCTGGTGATTTTGGTGACCGCCCGGCTCTGGCTGAAAGCCCAGCCAGCTATCGGAACCGTATTTGGGCTTTTAGCCGAGCTTGGTAGCAGGCACCGGGCTTTGATTGGGCTTCGGGTCTAGTAGCGGGCCATGGGTTACTGGCTGGGCCAAGGGCTTGGTCCGGTCAATTTCCTATCGGAACACCCCTAGTTTTAACATGTAGACATTAATACGGTAGGATTCTGTGGAGTTTACCTCTTAAAATTAACGAAAACGTCGAATTGTTGGCATTTTTGCCAAAAATTTGGAATTGCCAAAAATTTGGAAAAACAAAGACTTTTAAGTTATTTTTAAAAATTCTTTAGGAAAAAACGCAAAATTAGCAAAAGAATGCAGTTTTTGGTTAAAAGTTTTGGTTAACAAACCCTGAGAAACCTACCCCACCTACAGGAGGAGTATCTAGTTTTTTCCTTTTCGCTGAGCGGGTCTCCCGTTTTGGTCAGTCTGGGGGCTTTATATACCCCTTTCCCCCTCGTTTTCCTATGGACATAAGAGCGAGTGAGCATACGGGAATGCGAACTGGATCCTCATTTGCAGGGGACCATTCTATACTCAGTTGCGAAAGGAGTTGTCCGTTAGCGTACGAAGTTGGCTCGCAGGCTGATAACAAATAAGCCTGCTAGCTGTCAACTATATTATAAGCACTCTTGCAAGGATTCAGGAAAAGAGTGAACAACAAAAAATCTCTATTCGTGGTAGAATTAATCAGAATTAATGGTAGAATCATAAGCATATTTAGGCGAACAATATGATGTGTATACTCAGTATCGAGCTAAAGCATGTAAATTGGCTGATCGTGCACTTTCTCTTTTTAGCCTAGATTAAGACTACGGGTGGGCACTAATATGTACTGTCAATCTATGAATAAATTACAGGATACAGAACAATTTATCTCTGATGATGAAGAAAGAGCATTTCTAGCGCTGCTTTGCAAATTACAAATTCACAACTTTTGAAAATTTGTGAATTTGTGAATTTTGAAAATGTGAAATATTCTGACACCATATGCTTTCCGTATAAACCTTTTCTCTAACTTTGAAAATCTCTAAGATCGACAGAATTGTTATTGCGCCAAACGATCTTGCTTTGTTTTACGGACTCAAGGCGCCTATAAAAATGTGAAAATGAGAGAAATCAAATAAGTTCAGTTTGAGTCCTACCAAATGGCCGATATTTTGGTGCTTAGTGGTGTGCAACTTTCTTTCATTCTTTAATTTCTACATGTCTAAAGAGATTAAAATTGAAAATTTAGTTCAGATTAAAAATGCCCGGTGTGTGGTGGCTTCTACTTCTGTATGTTATCCTTATGCAATCAAGCACTGAGAAGTCAATAAATGATCTTTTTTTCAGGCAGCCAATTTTGAAGAAATCGATGACAGCCCAAGCCAAGATGTGGAAAATCGGAATTCTTCCGCCACAGAGGTCTGCTGTGTCCAACATATGTATGTTGATGTAGCCAATACGTGTGTGTCATGCGTGTTGGTGTGTGTGTGTGTGTGTGTGGGAGGGTGTGTGTGTGTCTGATTGATTCTTCTTATGTATACTGTATACCAAGTATATATTAAGTTGTATAGATTTGAATCATTAAGGGGAGGTCACTTTGGTAAAAAATCGATAGTCACGGATTTCATTTTCACACATAATATGCCTACTTATGTTCTCAAAACCAAGACAAAATATTAATGTTCGAAATCAAACTGTGACAGAGTTATATTCGTTCAAAGCTGGAAAACCAGAAAATTCCGGTGATGAGCTCAGCCAGGGTCAGTTGGAGATGGAACGTGGCCAAGACCACCAAATTAAAGTCTTTACTATGGTGACATTTAAGTGCAGACGCGGCTCAAACTTAGCTATAAATTAACTTAGCTTAGCTAGCCAGATGCACTGACCTAACTGTGGAGGACCGCCCAGTATAACTTCATATAACTAATTTTATCTTGCACAGACAGAATTTTGGACCCATAGTTCTTTTGCCAATCGCTCAGGACAAGGAAAAGAGTATTGTAGGTCCTGTTTTTAATGGACCAAAACGCCTGATGTCCAAAATTTTGTCTTTAAAAATTCACCCAAAATCCGTCACTCAACAGAATTGCACCAAACTAGATAGCTGCACTCTACAATATGTCCTTAACATTTGTGCAAAGTTGTACCGCTGCATCTTTCACACAGCGAAAAATTTTCCTGCTGCAAGCTGTTCAACCTTTTTCATGTTCCATGTCAAGGTCAAATTTAAAGCGCTCAACAGAACGATAGAAGCAATATTAAGCAAAACGCACTTGTCTTCTTTTGAGGACCCATCGGGACTAAAAAATATGTGAAAATGAGCAAAATCGGAGATCGGAGATGGTCGAAAAATTAACGAAAAAGTGATTCTCGTTGCGAAAAAGTGAAAAATTTTCGTTTAAAGTTGGCTTCTCTACTTTCTACGTGTTAATAGTAGCTTTGCATAGTCACGAATAGCACCTTCAGTGAATTGAAGATATTTAAGACAGATCGATTTTAAAAGCTTTACAAAATGATTTGGCAATTTTGGGTTGCCAGTGATGACAATTTGTATTGTGTTTACTGTGTCTTTTTTAGTCAGCCTCCAACGCAGATGTAGACGACAACGCCAGTATGAATGCTAATGAAAATGGAGAACGTATTCCTTTTGTTTCACCAAAGTCCCTTCAAGGAAGACAGTGCGCAGATTGGAAAAGTGGCTCACAACAACGGGTAGACAGTGTCCCAGTAAGCGTTTACAGTTAAACAGTTAAAGTTAACAGTTAAAGCAAGACTACATAGATATATATATATATATATATATATATATATATATATATATATATATATATATATATATATATATATAAGAGTGTGACAACAGGCAAGTTCTGTATTATCAGCTCTAGGTACATGCTCTGTTCGCTAACGGCTCACCTCCTCCCCACAAATGTGTCTGTTCCCTTCAAAGAAATTTGCACACTATCTTTGTGTTCTACAGCTCGAAGCAGACACAAATTGGACGCACGCAGGAGTTGTGTTTCCGAGCTTTAACACGTAAAGATTCGGCGAGTGAGCGTACAGAAAAGTGTACTGACTGGGTAAACACGTCTGTGGGGGAGTCAGCCGTTAGCGCGCAAAGCATGTACCTGCTGCTGATAACAGAAAGCTTGCCAGCTGTCACACTCTGATCTGTTACGTACTCTTGCTGCTAGGAAATGTTGCAACAAACGCACTTGTCTTGTTTTACAGACCCACGGTCAGTACAAAATGTGTGAAACTGAGAAAATCGGTGATGGGAAAAAACGCAACCCCCCTTACGTTTTCAGCAATGTTTGCCACCATGTATGAGTCAAGCCGGGAAATTGTACCGTCCTCTCTCCCTGCTATGTCTATGTGCATTCGGCTTTGTATGCTGGTCTGATTTTTCCAGCCTTTACCCATCCAATGGGCCCAGCGGCTTGCTTTTATCTTTATCTTGCTTTCTTTTATTTATAAATCATTGAGCTCTTGTGACAACTCAGCTAACCAAATTATTAATATGATTTTAACTTGCCGAACGTAGTGCACTGCACTCACATCGCTGGACTGCTTAAACAAGCAAACGTATTCATTTTAATAATGCCTCAAAAAGAACTGAAACACAACTGCTTTTTCATTTAGCTTATTAACACAAATCAGATAAACAAATAGAACGACAGTAACTTGCATAAACAAACAAACAAACAAACAACCAGTCTAACACCTGAACAAACGAACGCCTAAATAAGCAAACAAATAAATAAATACAGTTATACAAACACTGAAACAAAAAGAAGCAGGCAATTTTATATACAAACAAAACAAACACAAGAAAGAAAGACAGAACAAAGATCAATTAAATCATCTACAGATATGCCTCCATGACAGTAAATCATTTTTAAATTGCGAAAAATATGTTGTCTGAAATAAATTCTTCCGAAATTTTTGGTTTTATTTTGGTCAAGTGAACATATAGTTTAGTTTAAGCATTAGAAGTTCACAGGGCCCAGAAGCCCACCCTCACTTTTAGGGTACCCCACTAACTTCCAACTTCCGATTTTTGTACGGCTTTGCTTAATTTATTGGTCTGACTTAGTTATTGGTACACAAACCGAATTTTGAGGCCGTTTTAGTTTATAACCTGGATTTTTGACACTTTCAGTAACCTTTGAATTCCCCAACTAGTAAGTGCCCATCCGCATAGGCTTTACATAGAAAAAGCACATATGAAAACGCAACAACATGACATTAAGCAAAAATATTATGGATCAGAGTAGCTCTCGTTTGAAAGCCATCTTGCAGTGGACCGTTGTAGTTGTGGTCGCCTTGATTGTCATTGTGGAGCGGCTGCCAAACCAGTGGAATGGGAATATTGCGACTAACAGCAATATTATGCAGGACCCCAATCGCAGCAATGATCAAACATGCTCTATCTGGTGTGAACTGCAGTTCACCGCCAGATCTGTCGAGAGCCCTGAAACGCTGCTTCATCAGACCTATTGCCCTTTCAACGACAGCTCTGGTTTTGGCATGGGCCCTATTATAACGGGCTTCCGGGGTACCTTGGGTTGGATTTGCAGTGGGTGTCATCAACCACGGCCTAACAGGGTATCCACTGTCCCCAACAAGCCAACCTCCATCAAAATCGCCGTTTTCAAAACGATCATTTAAGGCACTGTTACTGAGCATGAATGAGTCATGGGTGGCTCCAATCCAACGCGCTACTAAATTCTGCAGTAGCAGCTGCTTGTTGGCAACAACTTGGCAGTTGATAGAATGGTAACTCTTCCTATTAACGTAGGCATACTCCTCAGCACCAGGGCTGCGAATGGCAATCTGTGTACCATCGATGGCACCAATTACGTTTGGAAATCCGACAATATCGTGGAACTGCACTTTAGTTTGCTGGATCTCTTGCGCGGAACTTGGAATTTTAATGAACTGAGGGACTTTTCTTGCCAAGGCCCGAGATACGGCGTGAACGTGGCGCGACACACTCGATTTGCTGACACCAAGGCTGTCTCCTAGAGGTCGATAGAATGTCCCAGTTGCATAGAACCTGAAATAAAACCAAACTGGCGTACACTAAAACAAAAGTATGCGAAAGACCAAATCCAAACATACGTCACAGCCAATCTACGTTAACATGGGATTGGGTTCCGACAGGGTCCCTGAAAACGATAAAGCAGGCTTGTACCTTGAACGAAAATTTTCGAAAGGAGCTTGTATCATGAGAATGAAATGAGGCATATAATTTATCTCAAAATCAACGTTATCTCGATTTCTAGAAAAAATTTATTAGTTTTTTATAAAAAATTGTGAAGTTCAGTTAAGCATTTTGAGGAGGCCGAAATTTTTTAAGTTTCAGTGTGTAATGGAATTAATAAAATAAAAATGTTAAAAGTAATCTAAAATCAGCTTTAAAAGAGGTTTCAAATGATCAAATCACCAGGATGAATTCTCATGCCATGGAACGGTGAAGAAGAGCGAAGGTCATCAATATGGAATGTAATTGTCAAATAATGTC
>JASAND010016067.1:0-30768 GCA_030248195.1 Trissonchulus latispiculum
TTGCAAATAATCCAATAGGTATCCAAAAGTAGCTTGCATTTGGAGATCTAGATCTACATATTACCAATGGTATATCCTAAAGGTACGCCAATAAATCTGAAATCACAGTTTAGAGTAAATTCGATTTTAGAGTTTAGAGTTTAGATTCGATGAATGTTTCACTAATATTTGTTTTAACTGTGTTGTGAAGTTTGACTTTGATTTTATAGTTTATGACAATAAAATGTGTTACCTACTGAAAAATTATGATAAGATCAGAAGCTACTAGCGTGACGTGCGATGTCGGGAAATATCGACCTTGACCAACTGAGGCGACAAACTCAATAAATCCACAAAAGTAGAGCCAGCAGATTCAAAACAATTACTTCAATGTGAATGAAAATTTACAAGGCACTGCGTAAGCGCTAACCCTAAATTCAAACCCACTATCCATCATGTCTACTTCGTGAAAATCGGGCTACCTCTCCCGACATAAAAACCAGAACAACCGACGACCCAAGCGTATATAACCGTATTAGCATAAACTTACCTAGAGTTTGCACATTACTAGCGTTTGTTGGACTTTGTGAAATTAGATCACGTTCACATGTTTCTTGTGAGTGCTAACTTCAGTGTCAGAACAAAAGCTGTTCAATTTCCATGAACGGGTTTAGTAATAACTTTTTTAAATTGCCGTAGCGGTTGATCCAGACTAGGTCCACCAAATCCAAACTCCAAATAGTAATTTTTTTGAATTTCACGAATCAGGAACCAACGTTCTCAAGGTTGTGATAGACACTTTCAAGAAATAGCATGCTGGTTATGAATCTACACATTTATTTATTGAAGTTTCTGTCGCAGGAAAAACTTGAGTTTTTCAAGTTGACAACTTTTGTTAGGTAGACTCACTTCAGTACCAACTCTTTATAAGAAGAAGCCTTAAACAACTTAAAAAAAACTCTGAAAGTTTAACAAATTAAAACAAATTAATGCATATGTACAATTACATGTTGATATGTTAATTCGGTAATTGTGCTCAGTCAGAGAATAAACGTTAGCAAAACAGCTCCATTATACAGTGCTGGCTTCGAGTGCAATGCATTTTGTTGCAGTGCAATAATTTATGTAAGTGGCAGTGCTGCAGTGTCACTGTGCCTATGAATTAACTCGAACCGATTGCGACCCTACTATATCTATCCATTTTAGTTCCTACCAGCCTACATAGTCGAAAGTGCCGTATTTTCGTTGTTATATGTTGTAACACTTAGGTCTAGGTCTAAGCTGGACCAGTATTGGTCTAACCTAATCACGCACCCTGGGGAAGGTGAGTTCACTTATGCCTTCTGGAAACAGTGGACGAGGGAACACCTCAGATGTTTAACTGAAACCCACGGGTCGATACCATGGGTTACTGCACAGACAAATAAAGTTTTTGTAAACTACTTCAAAGAGAAATTTGGTAGCACTGTATTACGGCGCGGCATTACGCAGGCCGTCCACCACATAGTCCAAACATCATACTGGCCGGGAAAATCCAGGCAATCAACACAAGCCGAACCAGGCAGCCGGCGCACGCGAACAAGCGCGCCTCCTCTGAACCAGAACCAGGGGACACTCCCACGGCACGACCATCAGGGGGGGCAGGGGGGTCCAACAATCATATACACGAAATCTAGAACAAACAAGAAAACTATAAGTAGCATACAAAGATTAACATATGGCAAGCAAAACAAAAATCAAACTACAAAAGGCACCGAATTCAAATCCCGACTATATCCGTCAAAGATAAAACCCGCTATAAGAAAACAACCGGATTACGGTTAAGACTCAGAATTAAAAATACCGTTGGAACTGCAGAACCCAAAGGAGCCCCAGAAAACAGGGCTATCCAGGCACCCAGCCGGTTTCCAGGCCGGGAGCCGGACCGCCCGGCCACGGGTACTCCAGATTTAAAATGCTAGGAAAATTCAGATAAAGACATATGTCATGGCCCCCCAAAATTGTCTCCCCCCAGCGTATCACCCCCGACCGCATTCGTCTCTGCCATTTTGTCACTTCTGTCAGTCTCAAAAAATTCTAAGTCACTCTGAGGAAGTTCGTGAAAAAGAACAACTTTTTCATGTAAATTACGAGTAATACTACGAGTGATAGGTCCAGAATAATTTTTGGACATCTACCACTGTCACGGTCGCCACTTTTGTAGGGAATAAGACCCTGGTGCTAGATTCACGATTGACTGACCGTCTATTTGCAGGTTGTTGTCAAAGGTGTGCGATGTCCAGAGAATAATAAAGCGATTTTGTGGTTGTCTACTAAGTAGGGCTAGATATTCGCTCGCTCGGAATAAAAGAAAAGTCCCTAAACTAAACGATTATTTACTTGCATATCAAAATAATTCGCCAACAGTCTCCAAAACGAACTCAGCCAAATCATAAAATACAACTAAAAATGATGTTCACAAAATGGCAGAGATTCTCTGCCATTTTGTGAACATCATTTTTAGTTGTATTTTATGATTTGGCTGAGTTCGTTTTGGAGACTGTTGGCGAATTATTTTGATATGCAAGTAAATAATCTTTTAGTTTAGGGACTTTTCTTTTATTCCGAGCGAGCGAATATCTAGCCCTACTTAGTAGACAACCACAAAATCGCTTTATTATTCTCTGGACATCGCACACCTTTGACAACAACCTGCAACTAGACGGTCAGTCAATCGTGAATCTAGCACCAGGGTCTTATTCCCTACAAAAGTGGCGACCGTGACAGTGGTAGATGTCCAAAAATTATTCTGGACCTATCACTCGTAGTATTACTCGTAATTTACATGAAAAAGTTGTTCTTTTTCACGAACTTCCTCAGAGTGACTTAGAATTTTTTGAGACTGACAGAAGTGACAAAATGGCAGAGACGAATGCGGTCGGGGGTGATACTGTGGGGGGAGAAAATTTTGGGGGGCCTTTTCATATTTCTTTATCTGAATTTTCCTAGCATTTTAAATCTGGAGTACCCGTGGCCGGGCGGTCCGGCTCCCGGCCTGGAAACCGGCTGGGTGCCTGGATAGCCCTGTTTTCTGGGGCTCCTTTGGGTTCTGCAGTTCCAACGGTATTTTTAATTCTGAGTCTTAACCGTAATCCGGTTGTTTTCTTATAGCGGGTTTTATCTTTGACGGATATAGTCGGGATTTGAATTCGGTGCCTTTTGTAGTTTGATTTTTGTTTTGCTTGCCATATGTTAATCTTTGTATGCTACTTATAGTTTTCTTGTTTGTTCTAGATTTCGTGTATATGATTGTTGGACCCCCCTGCCCCCCCTGATGGTCGTGCCGTGGGAGTGTCCCCTGGTTCTGGTTCAGAGGAGGCGCGCTTGTTCGCGTGCGCCGGCTGCCTGGTTCGGCTTGTGTTGATTGCCTGGATTTTCCCGGCCAGTATGATGTTTGGACTATGTGGTGGACGGCCTGCGTAATGCCGCGCCTGTTTCCTAGCTTGGTCCTCTTTCATTGTGGTGCCCTTTGATCTTGTGGGGGCTGGTTTCTGGCCCTTCTTCTATCTTTGGCCTGGTGGCCTGGTTCTGTTTTTGGCTGATCTTCGGCCCTGTTTTCTGGACTTTGTGATGGCTCTATGGCCTCTGACTTTGGTGCTTGTGATTGGCCCCATTTGCTACTTGGGCCCCTTTGGTCTTCTAGCTGGCCGGCAGCCCGGCTGTATGATTTTGAACCAGTTGATGTCCTTTCCTCGCACTCCCACGAACACTGAGCTTCTGGTGCTGTGGTGTACTGTTTTTGTTTATTTTTGATGTTTGGTTGTTTTTATACGTTCCATAACATGGCATTTAATTTTGCAGCTTTTAAAATGATACTTTAATTTTGTTGGCCCATATATAGTGCCTTATCTTGTTGTAATACGTAACCTTTGTGTTCATTTCTGTTTTGTTGCATAATAAATTTACCTGTATGTTTTCTCAGTTAGGATTGTGTTTAGGCTTACTGGTTAGGTTAAGATTTTGTGTTATGTTGTTCCCTGTCTTGTGTCGCTCGTTCCGGTGCGGTAGTTGTGTCTGTATGTTTGTTGGTTTTGTTGGTTGGGGATAGTTTCCCCCAGTGGGTGATCAGGGGCAGCTGATTAGTTTCGTTTAAAAGGCCTAATAGTTGGTAGTGTGCCTGGTGGCACGAAAAGTCTGCTCGGATACGTGGCAGTGTGTCAACGTTTTTATTTTTTGCTTTTGTAACTCTGTTTTATTCTTTAAAATTTCACCTAGGTTGCGCAACCAAAAATTTTAGCATCTAAAATTGATCTAACCCCTGTACTAATTTCGGTGGACACGCCGCGCCGGGGCGGGCGGCGGCAAGAGGGGGTATTTTGTAGAGTATAGGATATAGGCGTGAGTTAAGCCTAAGTATACGGTAGATAAGTTCCAACCCAAATTGAAACATTTCATGAATAATCAACGTAAAATTATCGTTAGCTAATTTCATAGCTCAAATATGACTCATAATGATGATCCAGTTCAAAATGGCGGATCAAGTTCAGTTGGTGTATTGTTGGTCCTGTGGGTAGTCGGTGGGTAGATTAGGAGATTCTCTGCCATTTTGTGAACATCATTTTTAGTTGTATTTTATGATTTGGCTGAGTTCGTTTTGGAGACTGTTGGCGAATTATTTTGATATGCAAGTAAATAATCTTTTAGTTTAGGGACTTTTCTTTTATTCCGAGCGAGCGAATATCTAGCCCTACTTAGTAGACAACCACAAAATCGCTTTATTATTCTCTGGACATCGCACACCTTTGACAACAACCTGCAACTAGACGGTCAGTCAATCGTGAATCTAGCACCAGGGTCTTATTCCCTACACAGTGATGATTCAGATTGTCACTTACAAGCGATTGGTTCCATACAAAGAATTAGTTGAAAAGAAAATTGGTAAAGACATTTATGAAAACCGTGTACGCCAAGCCTCAACCACGTCTTACTAGATTAAAAGTTTAGCCCGTGAACTGTCTACTACCTCCGTCATCAGCTAACAGTCACACATTTTAAACATGATTCAATATGCGAATGTTAGTATCGTGATAAAACTCTGGTGTCAAATAACGGATGTTACCGTTCGTCTTGTGCTGGTTTATGATTGAGAGACGTTTTATGAAATTCTTCAGCGAGTGTACTGTTCTGGGAAAACAGCCAAAAAGGGATTCAGTCATTCACTGATCCATTTTGAAGTAGGTAAGGAAAGAACGGACCTCATATTGGCTGAGACAAACCTTTATCCAGCTTTTAAAGTCCAATAGCTTATAGCCGGCATTTGCGTCCATCAGCTTCGGGAGCTTATTCAACAGATGCGCAGAACAAAGCCGCATTATTGTAGTTTTCCTTACCAAAACCTTAGTTAGATTTTTTCGACTAGAACGGTCGCAAATTTTGTGGTTCGCACTCGTGACGGGAAATACTAGTCACTCAAGTTTAAAGAGCTTTAAGGGGATTTTGTCTGTCACAAACATTGCTTGAGAATAGGTGGTTGGGAGAGGCGTCAGCCTCTCCACAGATACGACACTTTCTACCATTCTGACCCTAGATTGGGATTTATGCTTTTGGAATGGCTAATCTAACCTGGGATTTATCTTCAGAAGCCTCGTTTTGAGCTTAATTCCCTCATGATGAGCCGATCCTCGCCCTTTTTGAATTCTATTGTTTATGCAGGTGCTAGTTTAAAAACTCCAAAAAGGACCTCAAGTCCCTGATTCGAAAAAGGTCACGTTAGAATCGGGCTTCTCGTTTAGTCTGATCTGATTCTATTTCATTCTAGCTTTTGTAATTATGTCCAAATATCAGAAAATATTAGCTCGATTTGCTTGGATTACCCTGAGAATGAAATCCAGGAGTTCTTCGATGGTAGGTGATTTCCAAAAGCTAACACTCAGTCTCAGTTTTTCAACAACTCATCGTTTTGAATATAGTCTTTGATGTTATTAGCTTGCTTTTTCGCAGATTCGATTTGGCTAAAATAATGATTGATTTCTAAAATGCTGGTTGTCTTGTTTCTCTTTATTTAAAATTTGTGTTAGCCTAAACATGAACCAATTCCAGTTTCTATTCTTGCTGTCCAAAACTCCCAGCGCAATTAAGTAGCCAATTCTTCTGTCCTTTAAAACCCAAGATTCACAACCTCCTATAAACCTCGCAATCCAGTTAGTATCACTAAATTTGGGGTAAAACCGACAACGTTTTAATCCATTTGATTCAATTCTAGCGAGTGCCGCCTTTGGGCTTTTTCTCTACGCTGATTCATCTACTTCTGCTTTTCTGTTGATGCTTGTTATCCCATTGGACCCTGTCTGCACTGCCCGTCCAGATATCCAGTTTGTTCTGCCCAGCTCTTCTTGCTGAGTATGAGAATCCTTGGATTCTCCTGGCCCATTGCGTGGTTTCTTTGTTGCTGCTCTATCTCGTCACATGGAATTTGTCTGAGTTTCAGCTAGTTCTAGCAACGTTAAAAACTCATATTTAGGATCTGGAATGTGGGTTGACTGTTAGCTAAAGTTACTGATCTAGCAAAGGGAACTTGATCGTTAACCATTTTAACTGCACTTTTTGTTCAAAAGTACTTTCAATTGTTCTGAAATATTGTTTGTTCTTTGAGTAAATTATTTTCGATGTTCTATACAGTGCTACCAAATTTCTCTTTGAAATAGTTTACAAAAACTTTATTTGTCTGTGCAGTAACCCATGGTATCGACCCGTGGGTTTCAGTTAAACATCTGAGGTGTTCCCTCGTCCACTGTTTCCAGAAGGCATAAGTGAACTCACCTTCCCCAGGGTGCGTGATTAGGTTAGACCAATACTGGTCCAGCTTAGACCTAGACCTAAGTGTTACAACATATAACAACGAAAATACGGCACTTTCGACTATGTAGGCTGGTAGGAACTAAAATGGATAGATATAGTAGGGTCGCAATCGGTTCGAGTTAATTCATAGGCACAGTGACACTGCAGCACTGCCACTTACATAAATTATTGCACTGCAACAAAATGCATTGCACTCGAAGCCAGCACTGTATAATGGAGCTGTTTTGCTAACGTTTATTCTCTGACTGAGCACAATTACCGAATTAACATATCAACATGTAATTGTACATATGCATTAATTTGTTTTAATTTGTTAAACTTTCAGAGTTTTTTTAAGTTGTTTAAGGCTTCTTCTTATAAAGAGTTGGTACTGAAGTGAGTCTACCTAACAAAAGTTGTCAACTTGAAAAACTCAAGTTTTTCCTGCGACAGAAACTTCAATAAATAAATGTGTAGATTCATAACCAGCATGCTATTTCTTGAAAGTGTCTATCACAACCTTGAGAACGTTGGTTCCTGATTCGTGAAATTCAAAAAAATTACTATTTGGAGTTTGGATTTGGTGGACCTAGTCTGGATCAACCGCTACGGCAATTTAAAAAAGTTATTACTAAACCCGTTCATGGAAATTGAACAGCTTTTGTTCTGACACTGAAGTTAGCACTCACAAGAAACATGTGAACGTGATCTAATTTCACAAAGTCCAACAAACGCTAGTAATGTGCAAACTCTAGGTAAGTTTATGCTAATACGGTTATATACGCTTGGGTCGTCGGTTGTTCTGGTTTTTATGTCGGGAGAGGTAGCCCGATTTTCACGAAGTAGACATGATGGATAGTGGGTTTGAATTTAGGGTTAGCGCTTACGCAGTGCCTTGTAAATTTTCATTCACATTGAAGTAATTGTTTTGAATCTGCTGGCTCTACTTTTGTGGATTTATTGAGTTTGTCGCCTCAGTTGGTCAAGGTCGATATTTCCCGACATCGCACGTCACGCTAGTAGCTTCTGATCTTATCATAATTTTTCAGTAGGTAACACATTTTATTGTCATAAACTATAAAATCAAAGTCAAACTTCACAACACAGTTAAAACAAATATTAGTGAAACATTCATCGAATCTAAACTCTAAACTCTAAAATCGAATTTACTCTAAACTGTGATTTCAGATTTATTGGCGTACCTTTAGGATATACCATTGGTAATATGTTGATCTAGATCTCCAAATGCAAGCTACTTTTGGATACCTATTGGATTATTTGCCAATCATGTAGTTGAATTTGCTTAGTTTTCTCTCCGAAACTTCCTTGTATTAAATGCGATTGGCAAATAATAGGAGATTCAAAAATATACAAGGTTTCCTGAAAGTTTTGGATGCTGCGCGAAGACCTGATTACACGCACTAGAGATGAGATCAGGGCCGAGAAAGCCCGGCCCGGCCCGGCCCGACCGACCGGGCCGAGCCGCGCAGACCTGGTTTCCAGTCAGGGCCGGGCCGGGCCGGGCCTGAGGAAAAATTAGTAAGGGCCGGGCCGGGCCGCGCAGCTTCCATCGAAAAAAGCCCGGCCCGGCCCTGTTCGGCCCTGCCAAGCCCTGACGTTTTTAACATTAATTCATTGCATACATACACTTTCGAATTCTAATATTTGTTTAAGCCTTCCTAAATTCAAAATTTCTTGCTTTCTTTGTATCAAATGAGACTGCATGTACCAAATATTGTTAAAGTTTGTGTACAGTTTTTGAAATTTTATTTGATAAAGAGTGCCTCCGTGTATACATCAGCTTTCGAGTAACTGAAGTTTAAAATTCTATTTCACACAACAAACAAACAAACATTCAAACATGCAAAACATTTAACTGTTTTGGTAAATCGACCTTAGGCTAATTTAGTACATGTATTAACTTCCTCAGCAATTTAGGATGCTGAAATATTCATAATGCACTGTTTTTTGAGCGAACATGGATTTTGAATCTCGAGAATACAATAGCGCGGCAGAACGCACTCTAAGTGTCTCAAAACTTTATAGAAAATTTTTTAAAAATCAGGGCTTTTCAGGGCCGGGCCGGGCCGCGCAGACCTAAACGGCGCTCAGGACCGGGCCGGGCCAGGGCCTGAAATTTTTGACACAGGGCCGGGCCGGGCCGGACAGACCTAAAATTTGAACAGGGCCGGGCCGGGCCGGGCCGAAAAAGTCGGCCCTGATCTCATCTCTAACACGCACAATTATTTCCGAATATTTCAGGGAAGTGTGAAAGTGCTTCAACATAATTTCTATATATTAAGGCTCCCCAAACATTCGAATCATTTCTTCTTTTTTCTTTTCAGAACTTCCCAGACACCCTTTGCGACAGAAATATTTGACGGATGCATAGTTAGTAAATAGTTCTGTTGCAAAGGCAGATGCTCAACAGTAAACAGGACATTGAGGTGGAACTTATTTGAACCAATCAAGTTACACAGTTGCAGTCGTTATATCTAATTGTATGATTTGAAATTTTTCATTACCTCACAGTTGCCATTGCTTACTTAACTTTATTTAAGTTAGTTGAAAAGCATGCATACGCATGTTCAGGAGCCAAAATTTCTATTGCATAAGCGTCCTATCAAAGCTTTGACGCTTCTGACGATCGTATAAGCCACTCTACGGATGTGCATTCATAAACCATTTTATCCCAAGCACGATACAACTTTGTGCAGTGTAGGAGCTATTTTTCAACCTTTTTACCAACTTTGACATACTAAACAGATAACTAAAATATTATAGAGCTCGATTAGGTTCCATAAAATTTTCTTTCTAAGAAACCGTTTTTCTAGAATTTTTCTTTCTAAGAAATCCAACACACATTTGTGGTTAGCAAAACTAAAAAATTAGTAAAATTTATTAACTAACCAGGTTAACCAGGTGCTGATAGCATGCTTATTGATTAGATTAACTTAAGGTTTACCCGTTTACGGATTTCTTCGACGGAGATTCCGCATGAATAGGAGGCAGCATCATGTCGTTTATCATGTGCCCCAACTGCAGTTTCTCCGAGCAAGTTTTGCCAATTTATAAAATTTCTGGGTATTTTATATGATAAGCAATTTTCCCAGACCTTTTCATTTTCTTAGGAGCTGCAGTTTCTGGGATCACTTCAGTGAAAAGCCAATCAATGTCATCACTTTTCGAATCGTATTCTTCAAGAAATTGCATAAATTCAGTTAACTGATCGTCTGCTTCAATGGTTAACGTTAATTAGAAATAACAAAAATAAAAAACTAAAATTCCAGAATAGTCCGCAATACATAGTCTAAACAAATAAAAACATAGATGAGAAAATTAACGCAATAGGAAATAGTTAAATCTTAAATTAAAACAATAACTTACAATCTTTCAATGTCAAATTTTGACAAAATAGTTCACAGCCACGAAAAAGCAAATAATCTAGAAATTTCCTATTGCATTCAAAGTGATGTAAAATCGGTGACTAACAATGCTATTGAGACTGCTTAGTTAAAATGTTTTGCTTAACTTTGGAAACATATACATGTTGATGGAAATGTCATTACAAACGGCAAGAAACGGATTCTCTGGCACTACTGGAGTCAACAGCACTGCTCATGGCAGTTCTACAGGCTTCGTTGACCCAAGCTTTTACATTTCTGTCAATCTGGTCTACTGCCACAGGAATTGGGATATCCGGAAAGTAACGATTAAGTTCTTTCAGCATGATTCTCAAACGGCGCCAGCAAAGTGGGTGTTTAGTATAAATTCGATTGACAAATTTTTTTCAGAGATCCTGTCACTCCCGAAATTTGCAATTCTTCACGACTAAAGAAGAATTGCAAAAGTTGCTTTGTCAGCTTTTCCTACAATCTTGTCTGGACAGAAGTTTTGACAGTATCTTAGTTTCATACCATCCTCGGCTGACTACATAGTGGGTTTGACCGCTGGAATACTCTCCCAAGTGATATTCATCAGCAGTGTCGGTAGGCCAAAAAACTTTTCCTGTAATCAGCTGAAAGCACTGCTGTTGACAAACGTGAATCCTTTTCCGACTGAGTTGTCTGAACGTTAAACAAAATGCTTATGTAGAAAGATTGATACAGCTGGTAGGCTCTCAGTTGTCGGAATTAGCTGCAGGTACATGCTCTGCACGCTAACAGCTGACAAATGTGTCTCTACTTCAAGTTGTTGAACACAAGGATTGCGTGCGGATTTATTTGAAGTAGTGATGTTTTGGGCACTGAAACTGAAACTGAAACTAGGTTTCAGGTTGTCCAGGTTTCAGTTGCTGAAACTGAAACTAAAACTATTTTTGGCAGCCGACTGAAACTGAAACTGAAACTAAAATAGGTTGCTGTAACAATACTAATTTGAAGTGAATATGCACATTTGTGGGGAGGGGTCAACCGTTAGCGAACAGAACTCAAGTATTTAAGTTCCGAAAAGCGATCTTAATTTAACGACAAGCTTTTGAGACAGATTAGCAGTAAGTGAACTACCACTCACACCTTTCTATGGACTAGTTTTTTGTTTTGTGAAGTTTAAAAACCTATTTGCCTTATTTTCTTGATGAAAGTCAAAACAAGTAAACATAGAACACAAACCCTGAATTTTCTTGAGCGCCAGTCGACAGTGGTGGAGGGGCAGTTGTAAACAATTCTGATGTCGTGCTGACAGAAAAACTGTTATCAGAAACTACAACTCGCATAGCGTCGCCGACTGAGCTACTTAGAGATCTGTTGGAAACTGAACTCGACAGCTCTGCTTCAGTAGTTTGAGCACGGGACGGAGTTCTCGGTGGTGATCGGTTTATGTGGGAGGCTAGGTGGACTGTCGTTGGATTGGAGTCAAGACTCTCAGCAATACTAGCAATACCGTGAATGCATGGTACTGGAGCATCGAAACTTAGATCTGAAATTTATAAACAGATGCCTGATTTCTAATTTTGTTTGCTAATATATGCATAGTAATTTAATAACCTGGTCAAAATTTGTAACCTTAGAGGGTCGAGGCTTCAAGCAATTGGGATTGGTCCACTGTTCTTTCAGTCAATTTCTTCAAAAAGTTCAACAGCATCTGAGTAATTTCGTTTATATATGTCACCGTAAAACTGTAGAATCAGGAATTCTGCAGAATTACTGAAATTTTCAGGAATTCTACAGAATTCCTGAACATTTCAGTAAAATTGTAG
Organism: Trissonchulus latispiculum; assembly: GCA_030248195.1. NCBI lineage: Eukaryota > Metazoa > Nematoda > Enoplea > Enoplida > Ironidae > Trissonchulus > Trissonchulus latispiculum. The sequence goes on from JASAND010016067.1 coordinate 11,993, forward strand.
AATTACGGCGAAACTCGACTTATTCAACAGTTTTCCTGATATTTTCAGGGATTCTGTAGAATTCCATATATTGTTCAGGAAAACTGTGAAACTATGGTTAAACTTGAATTATTCAGCAGTTTTCCTGAATTTTTGAGGAATTCTGTAGAATACCGTTTTTATTTTCAATTTTCATTAAATTGCTTTTATATTTTTCAACATTAGATAAAACGTTTTTACTTTTCCTAACTTTATACAAGTAATCCAATCGTTATTTCACATCTTAATGCAAATAAAAACTTTTTAAAAACTGTAGTTTGGTATTACTTGAAACTTTATTATGGTTGAATGCTTGTAAAAATTTAGAAAAAAGTAGGAAAAGTACGCACTTTCGACCTAATGTTGAAACTTTAAAACATTTAAATATATAATTGGTTATTTCGTTATTGGTTTAGTTAATTGGTAACTTTAATGATTGGTTGAGTAATTGTAAAAAGTTTGGTTGATCGATTGTACAAGGTTGGCTGGCTGTAAAAAGTTGATTTTAACTTAGTTAGTTTATAAAAATCAAACCAATGACAGAAAAACAGAAAATAAAGGAATTGTTTGAGCATTGAAAATTTGAATTTTCAAGAAGTTGAAAATAAACAAGGTATTCTACAGAATTCCTCAAAATTTCAGGAAAACTGTTGAATAGGTCGAGTTTCACTGTAATTTTACAGTTTCCCTGAGCAAAAGACGGAATTATACAAATTCCTGAAAATATCAGGGAAACTGTGGAATAAGTCAAGTTTCGACGTAATTCTACAGTTTTACTGAAATGTTCAGGAATTCTGTAGAATTACTGAAAATTTCAGTAATTCTGCAGAATTCCTGATTCTACAGTTTTACGGTAACATATATAAATCAGTAAAGTCCTATGAATATAGTAAATACAGATATGCTCCGCAAAGTTCAATATTATAACTACATGCAAGCAAGCTTATCTTACTCTGATCGTTTTCCAATTTTAAGTATTTGGACCGGCGTGCAACCATGGTAGAAAAGTCATTCACTGATTGAGATATATCAGCAGCTGTTTTCGACAGACTATCCAGTTTTGCATACACGGATGTTTCCAGCGTAGAAATGCGCTTAAGTATTGAGGCGCGGTTCATTTTGACTGAAGTCCACAAGGACTGGATCTGAAATTCTAGGTTTCGAGCATCTGTGGTAGGAGAGCCAAGCGGAGAAGACGTAGCAGGGAGAGATCTTGGATTAGACTTTTTCCACTCTCTCTTTTTAGCAAAGCTTCCTTCCAAAGTTGCGATAAGCTCAGGGGACTTCGGAGGCGATTCGTTTTCTGTGGACTGGGCCAAATAGCAACCCGCACAGTGTCCAACAGTCTTTGATTCCCTTAATTTCTGAATCTTGTTGACTAGATCATTTTCTAGGGCATTGGCATCAGCGGTAGTGAGACACTTCGCCACATTTTAATTGCTCTTTTTGTAAATGCGTAAAGGGAATTCTCAAACACTCAATAGAAAACAAAAGGGAAAGGAGGGGGCTTATATGTGTTAAACGTGAAACGATTTTGGTACACTGCAGCAATACCTTATTGTAGCGAATAAAGTTTTTCCATTGTTTTTCAAAACTTTTGACACAATGTCAACTGTGAAAAGTATAAAATTTAGCCTAGTTTCAAATCGAAATTATAAGATTTTGTTTGCAAATTTTTTCAGATCTTTAAACCAAGACATATTTTGCTTAGAAGGAAAATAAGAAAAATTTTGTCATTTAAATTAGTCAAATTTTATTTTTTATCATTAGTACATATCTGAACTTAATTAACATTTTATAAAAGTTTTACCGAAATAAAAACAACAAATAATAAGCGCATAAGCAAACTCTTTTAATTTTGTAACGATTGCCCCCTCTTTTAACATTGCAATTAAAACCTTTCCTAATATTTAAGTCTAAGGTCAAGTACCTAAAGAGAACAATAGTGTGGCGAAGTGTCTCACAATCGGCATCAGCAATGCCTTCAGGACTTTTGGGGAAAATCCCCATGGGTAGTGAGACACTTCGCCACACTTTAATTGGTCTTTTGTAAATGCGAAAGGGAATGCCCTTTGCACTCAATTAGAAACGAGAAGGAAAGGGAGGGGGCAGGACAAACTACGTATTAAACGTGAGACAATTTTGATAAACTACAGCAATAAAGAGTTGACCAATATGGTTTTCTATTGTATTCCAATACTTCTATAGCCATGTTAACTATAAAAAGCATAGCCTTATTTTAGCTTAGTTTCAATCTAAAATTATAAATTTTGCCTGCAAACTCTTTCATATCTTTAAATCAAAACACATTTTGCTTATTACGAAATAAAATAAAATTTTTTTAATTTAAATCAGTGCAAATGAAATTTTATTTTTAACTAATATTTAGATATTCTTAACATTTTATAAAAACTTTACGAAATAAAAACAACAAACACTCACTCACTCACTCTCACTCACTCACTAACAAATACTTCACATTTTATAACTGTTGCCCCCTCTTTCATCATTACAGTTAAAACCTTTCCTAATATTTAAGTCAAATTTCAAGTACCCAATCAGAACAATAGTGTGGCGAAGTGTCTCACAATCATCCCCATGATATGGACAAGGTAAAGTGCTCGCCTCCAACGACCTTCTAAATGAGCATGTAGCTTGCAGTCTTCAACAGTTGTAAAGGAACTATTGAACATTTTTCCAACGAAAACTTTGTCGTCCTTGTTTTCATTAACATAGATAACGACAAACACTTTTGAGGGAATCGACATCGCTCAAAATTGATAGTACTTATAAATTGAAATAGAAGTAACCAATAAGAATGGGTGTGAAACTAAAATAAGATCAGAAATTTATGAAACTATAGCGAAGCCATTTCACTTCAGACGTGTGAGAACTTCATAATAATGAGCTAACGAAGCTATAAAACATTTTCATTTTTGTTAGCATTAACAAATTCCGTTGAGATTACTTCCAGTGCTTAAAAGTTTTGAAATTTGACTGACGGAATTGGTGACTGGTGAGTTTCTAATAGGTGGTCTTTTCGGTCATGCCAAGTTGCACACGTCACAAAATCATAAGCGATTTTAAGATTCTTCCATCTTAAGCATGCGGAGTTAGGTTTTATTGGGATAACAAAAACTGAATCCAAAAATGCATTTCAGATATGTGCTTTGCAACCCGAAGAACCCTTATGACTAGCTTGAAAAATTTCATAATATTTAAACTCAGCGTGGCTCGAAAACTTACTCAAATTTGAGCATGGCTTCTGAAGATATAATTTTAACTACTAGAAGGTCCAATTTTAACAAAACCGAAATTAGCTACTTCAGTTTAACCTTTTCAAGCGTAGATTTTTAATTTTAAAAAATGACTAAACTAAGTTTACATCACCTAGTTACGCAAGTCATCTTTCTGAATGTGAACTAAAAAAACTGAAGCAAACGCAGTAATAAATAAGGCTAAATGAGCAGAAACTAAATAAGAGCTAATTATAACCACAAACCAAAGATTCAAAACTTTAACTGAAAATTATTTGTACACTAATTGCAGCGCACCTTGATACATAGTTTAAACTTGAGTAAAAATACTACACAATTTATGTATTAAGCCTAATCTTTTTTCACAATACTAGCCTACAATATTAGAAACTGCACAGCTAACATGTTAGAAGCATTTAAGTGAACTGACCATACACACTAGCAATCAACCAAAGCTTTTGTAACTTGAGTTTTTCATTTTTTGCCAGTGGAGCCAACGAAACTAGCAAAAACCATGTATTGCTCTTTTTGCAACAAAGTAGCTACGCTTTAGAGAAAGTACCTGCGCATACAGTAGCTAAGGCGTAGATTGGACTTGATCTCCGCTAATAAATGGATGGGGTTCCTTAAACTGTCTACAGGTGTTGCACAAGTAGGCCACGCGGACAGTTACACATTAAGATGAAGACAGTATGAAAACGTGGACAGTTACCACTAAGATGTAGACAGTGTGAATTTGCGGATAGAAGTATGTATATATTTGGAGTAAGTTTTAACGTTTCTATAGTTACCCACAGATTTTTCTTACATTCTGACTTCTTCCAATACTTCTTAAACTTTGTGGCGCTATCAAAAAAGATAACCGAGCAGCTGTCGCTTTGATTTATTGTAAACCTAACAAAGCAAGCTAAGTGCTCGAGTTAATACTGACTGACTCAGATGAGGATCAAATTTATGTATTGAGTATTTATGTGCAAAAATTGTTATTATGTTGTGGGGATAGAGTGTTAATTGTCCTTAAAAGCGGAAAATTCCATAGAAATTCTACAAAGGTTCCGATTGTAACAGCCTTATGTTCTAGATTAAGTTTTGGCGACAGTTGAGTGATAGACTGCCGACATGTTTTAACTCTGACAATCAGTATCATTAATGTTACAATTCGTTAAAATCTGTTATTGTCTGAACTCACACAAAGATCTTAGTATATAACTTGTGTATATAACTTATAACTTAGTATATAACCGCGTTGCATACTTGTGCATAGTATCAAGAGTACATAATACATAAGAGTGTGACAGCAGGCAAGCTCTCTGTTATCAGCTGTAGGTACATATGTAATGAAATTAAATTTGAAGAGATAATTTAGAATTGCCTAGACATGATTGAGTCTGCATTATTCAAACGCCAGAAATATTATTTTATGTGTATTGTTATTAATGCTCAGGTTCCCTCAGGTTCCAACATTTGGCCGCTCACTCGCACGGCCAACATCCCAATTAACCACACGTAACCGGTATTCTAAATTACATAAGGTGTTTGGTTTTAAGATCATTAGTGCTCAGTTTGTAGATAACTAATATATAATCTTTCTACGACGTATACGGCTACAATAAACAGTTACGCAAACATTACATAATCACGCGAGTATTCAACCTAAAAGACAAGCAATTACAAAGTTAGATGGTTTAAGTTTTACTTCATTCTAAAACAAGAAAATAATTGCATATTACACAAACCGCACTAAGCAAGTTTCTTCCCTCTGAAACAATTAAGCAATTACACATACAAGTTGCACAACACAACTAAATTTCTTTTCCCGCCCCAAAACCCTCTGTATTTCGCAGTTCTTCATTTTTATGTTTCTTAAAAAAGGTAATTTAATTTAACCCCTTGAATTTTTTTATCTGGAGAGCCTTGAAGCTCTCCAGTGTTTGTCCAGTTTGTTTATTTTTCCCAAGCCAGCGGTCAACTAAATTTGCTGACTTGGGTCTTTTCGTCTGCACGGGGGAAGATAAGCTCCCCTTCCCCGGGAGGCTTATCAGCCCGTTAGCGACCCCATAATAAATTCACGTGGACTACCGTAAGCCACAAGACGGTAGTCCAATTAACGTTGGTGATTGCAATTAACTAGCCAATCACATCCGGTGATTGCTAATTTTCTCCCAGTAGTTTGCAAGAAAGCCTAAATCCCGACTTCCTGGGGGTCTAAGCTTGCAAACTAAAATTTCAGTCAGTCCTCTTTGAGAAGTCGGCCAGTACGGTCGCAACTTTTATTTTTCTCCCTTCCCGTCTGGGGGAGAAAAGAGATGTGTTTCTGCACCGTTACTTGGAGGTGGGAGACATTAGCATCTCTTTTCTCTTTCCCACTCCGCTAGGTTAAAAGACTTTTTATTTTACCCACAAGATGACTCGGGAGGTTTAGGTCTAAGGCCATCATGCCTGAGGGCGGCCAGACCAATTAATACTATGATTTTTCCCAATTTCTGCGCTATTTCTCAATTTACAGGGAACTCGGTAGGAAAGGGATCGCACGCCCTTTCCGCTGGGCTCAAGAAGCGGAGATCGCTTTCCTACCGAGCGTACCCCGACTTTTATACTTTTATATCTATTCCGCCCTTCCGCCGGGCTAAAATAGGCGAGGTTTCTATAATGTTGTCGTCTTGTCTATTATTGTTTATTTTCAGCCATTTTTCAAAAGTCCAAACCTCACTAAATTCTAAAATCTAAATCTCCAGTTTCTGCTCAAAAAGTCTACCCTATTTTTCGCTCAAAAGATGTTTTTATATTGCTCAACTAAAATTGGGTTAAACTTTTCCTGATGGGAGGACCCTTTGCCATCCCCTCCAGGTTTCGGGCTTTTCCCGGCCCATGGGAGGTATAAAAGTTCAAAATGGCCCCCATACTCCCCACAGCCGGCGACTAGTGTCGCCGGCCATATTTTTAATCCCATGGCCTAAAACTCCAACTGTTGTAAAATAGTACTCTTTGTCATCAATTAATGCCGGATTAAAGCATAGGCTGAGACTTAAAGCTGTCTTAGTACTTAATAATTGATTGATTTTGTCTGTATTTTGTGATGAGATTCTTTAATTTCTAAGCTTCTAAACGGAAGTTACCGGCCTTCCTTTAATATACCACTTGTTCTTAGTAATCTTCTATAATAATTGCTTGGCAATTATTATTCAAACTTTGTGGCTCTATTCTATTCAAACTTTAACACAAAATTTCAAGTTTACACCAAAGTTCTGAATTCCTAGGTCTAAACTCATTTTTTAGGTTGCAATCACCAGCAATTCAGCCCTCGCAACGCACACTACGCACATAACACTACGCTGAACGCATCACACACCCAGGCTCAAGTTTAGGAAATTGTGTCCTGGTCTAATATTAACTTAGGAAATAGTGTCCGGGTCTAATATCAAGTTAGGAAATAGTGTCCGGGTCTAATATTAACTTAGGAAATAGTGTCCGGGTCTAATATCAAGTTAGGAAATAGTGTCCGGGTCTAATATTAACTTAGGAAATAGTGTCCGGTCTAATATCAAGTTAGGAAATAGTGTCCGGGTCTAATATCAAGTTAGGAAATAGTGTCCGGGTCTAATATCAAGTTAGGAAATAGTGTACGGGTCTAATATTAACCTAGGAAATAGTGTCCAGGTCTAGTATCAAGTCAGGACATAGTGTCCCGTTTCATGTGATATCGTATAATGGTCAGCAAATCTAAACGTTTATCATGTTTTACCGCATTGTTCAGCACAACTTGGTTCAGCAAGTTTGACTAGCTCAATTATATTCTCGTGTTTACTAAACAAGCACTGACTGCGCAAGTTTGTGTTCATCTCAAAGATTACCCAAAAAACGTGCAATTCTCAAGTAAACAAAGTTTACCACAATCCAAAGAGCCACTAAGTTCGAATAATAGCTGCCGGGGTTTGACTCCACAATGTTTCTGTATCTAATGGGTTTTAACCCATTTGATTCAGGTTGCCGTCCAGCTGCCGAATCTTGCCTCACTGCTCCAGCGTCCAGGTTGGAGTCAGAGTCCTGCATCAGTTTGCAGCCGCTGATCCATTCAGCTGGTGTAGTTTAGTCAGCATCTGTATCTCTGCTGGATCCACTTGATCCGATTCTCGCAACGAGGTAGCTATTTGATTAACTTTCGACATCGGTCGTGCGGAAGGTAGAGGCAGAGACGGACAACCGATAAGAATCATCTTCGGGGAGCTTAAAGCTTGAACACTGTTTGCAAATTTATTCTAAACTATGTTTTCTCAGATCTATTGCGAAAGCTAAACGGAAATCAGATTACTCGTCGTCAATTCTTCAGTCTAGAAGAACGAGAGCTGTCTCGAAAATTTATTGACTCTTTGCCTATAAAATAACAATTAATTATATACCTAGAGCCCGGAACACTCTGTCCCCAGTTAGTTTTGTCTTCTACCGACACTCTCTCAGCCCGTAACTGTAATCTTCCTTTCAGAGACGGAAACCCCCTAAACTTGTAGGAAAGGTTGCGTGTGAGTCATTACTTGGAGACTGCATAACGTATCCCAAAACTCGATTCCTCTGTAGCATTCTAATTTGTTCAACAAGCCTTGTGGTAAATATGTCTCGTTCAGTTTTGTTTAAAGTGGAATAATTCAGAGTCTGAGTAGAATCATAATCGGAACACTCCAATCAAAATTTTAATGCTTTAAACTTTACTACTAGATCCGCGATTGGTCACTGCTATTGATTACAATAGGAACCTGAGCAAGAGAAATAATACTTCTGGCAATAACAACAGTTATAGTGTGAGCTGAATCATATTTGTACCTTAGCAAAACTCCTTTTCTTGTAATCACTGTAATATTCTGATTATATAGACGATGTAGTTCTGTAGTGGTTGAATCCTCAAGCTTTGTAGTGTCTGTATTTATCTTGAATCTGCTCCTTGAGTAGATTTTTATTGAGTTGAACTTATTATATATTTTCTGAGAATAAATATTATCTTTTCCAGGAAAGCTACTGCGCTGCAGATTTCCCGGTGCTTTTAATGTAACACGACCCCAAATCAAATTCGTACTAGCGAATCACTTGCGTAATCCCCATTTGTCCCCATTTCAACCGTGATAGAGGTTGACCCGTGAATGTCGTGAGAGACTTTCTTGACCATCCCCTGAGAACTAAACGAACTCACCTAGTTGACCCCGACCTTTGGTTGGCCATTCGGATTTGCCCACTGAGTACACCTGACTGTGGTCAGATCTGAATCTAAGCAGTGATCTCGCATCCTGCGCGTCGACCTGTGTAGTGGAAATTGAAACATACGAGAGCGATCCTAACCTATTTGAGCGAAATCGCTTCTAAATTTAACTACTTTCATTACACATATTATGTTCGCTAACGGCTGACCCCCCCCCCACAAACGTGTATGTGCTCTTCAAAGAAATTCGCACGCTATCTTTACGTGTTAAAGTTCAAAGCAGACGCACATTGAACCAACTGAGTAGTTGTGTTTTTGAGTTTTAACACATAAATAATTTCTTTGAAGAGCACATACACATTTGTGGGGGGGGGGTCAGCCGTTAGCGAACATAGCATGTACCTACAGCTGATAACAGAGAGCTTGCCTGCTGTCACACTCTTATATATTATGTACTCTTGATAGTATTAATATTAAATCGCCCATTAACTGTCCACGCTCAATAAATGTGGACAGTTTAAAGTAGTAACTATCCGCGTTGCATACTAAGTCCTCCAAATCTGAAACTTTGCCGAAATCAGACAAAATTTTCTTTTTCAAAACTTTGAGCTCACTTGATAAACTACTTATTAAACTTATTTAAGGGGGGTCCATTTTTGGGTCATCTTTTCGACTTTCTCTGATCTCGCAGATTTTTACGTATTTTATTGTTAAAGGATACATTTTGACGAGTTTTTAAAATTAAAGTCGTAGCTCTTACGGTTGTCTAGTAATTTCCACTAAAGGTTGAAATTTCATGTGTTAAAGATAGGAAATTTAAAAAGTTGTCATTTTTTCGCGTGCGCCAAAAAAATCTCCCGACAAATATTGATGAAACTGGGCAACATATTTATATCAAAAGCATATCCAACAGGGAGCCTTAATGGACAACACGTTGCAGCGCGTTTACTAAATCATCCATCACTTCATGGTCCGATCGTAATCACAAGAACTTCTTTAAAACTCATGCCACGGAACAAAACTCCACTAAAGACTTAGACAAAACTTCTTTTTCAGTATTCTTAATGTATCTCACTTTTTGAATACGCTACAATTTCTTCCCCATCCAAAAAAAACTGGCCGGCTCAAACAAGTCCAACACACAACAATAACAAACATGACACAACGGCAAAAGACAATACACAGCGGATAAAGCAACCAAACAGCATAAATGGAGTTTATATTTATTGATAAATAATTTGACACATCACTGGGCCAGAGAACTCAAAAACTGCAGGACCAGAAAAATTTACGTACGATTGGAAGTAGGATAAAAAACCAAATTTAAACAATAGGCGGAGAGCGAGGCAACCAAAATGCTACAGAAGTTTGGGGTGGAAACAGTTTGAACGATAGCTCTTCCTTCCTAGCTGTTTCCAAAGCTTTTGATAATGTTTCAGGATTTTGCCTTAATAAAGCTCTGCGAATATGCGGTAGACTCTGATTTTGCAACAACAATATCATTTCCTTTTCACGAGCTTCGGCTGTCAAATTTGGACGTGCAACCTCTAACATTCGTTCAAGTTTATCCACGAAACAAGAAACAGACTCATCACTATTTTGCATACATTCTCTAATTTCACACCATTCCAAGCAAGGCTCATTAGGAGGGCATAACTGCATTAGAAATGCCTGTTTAACAGATTCACAAGTTTGTTTTTGCTCATCAGATAATCTATTAAACATGCGAGCTGCCATACCCACAAAGAAAGAAGGCAAAATCCTAATTTTATCCTGCACCCCCCATAGCTGAGCGTTGGAAAATCTGTCATAAGAATCAAACCACTCTCGAATGTCTTCATTATTCATACACGACAGTCGAGAGGGTGGTGGACAGGGGATAATATTTAAAGGCTGCTGAAAATTGTTTTGATTTTCATTCATTTCAATATTTTCAATGAGAATACCTAATCCCCTGAGTTCTCTGACCCCAATGTTTGGCATAAACAATTTGCAGATAATACAAAATAGGTACATACTCCATTTATACCTTCTACAAAAAGACTGTTAGCAGACAGGCTTTAGCTTCCACAGCTTCGTTTCTTCTTTCATCGCATCCCAGAAATATCAAGGACAGCCATGGGAAGGCGGCAGGATAATGTAGAGGGGAAGATATAGCTAGCGCAGGTATAGATACAGTCAGAAAAGGCCCGAAATCAATCAGATTTAGCCGATGCACCAAAAAATATATCAAAAGCATATCCAACAGGGAGCCTTAATGGACAACACGTTGCAGCGCGTTTACTAAATCATCCATAACTTCATGGTCCGATCGTAATCACAAGAGCTTCCTTAAAACTCAAGCCACGGAACAAAACTCCACTAAAAACTTAGACAAAACTTCTTTTTCAGTATTCTTAATGTATCTCACTTTTTGAATACGCTACAATATTCATTAAAATAACGCTAAAACGTTAAACTGCAGTACCCTGGAATTAGAATTTTAATTTAGGCCTTCCAAATTTGTTAATTAATTTTTGAAGGATTAAAATTTAACACGAATTTAACACGAACACATCAAGTCAGATTTTAATCCTTCAAAAATTAGTGAACAAATTTTAAAGGCCTAAACTAAAATTCTAATTCTAGGGTACCGCAGTTTAACACTTTAGCGTTATTTTAATGTATAATTTGTCCAGATTCATTAACGTTTGTCGGGAATTTTTTTTGGCGCACGCAAAAAATGACAACTTTTTAAATTTCCTATCTTTAATACATGAAATCTCAACTTTGAGGGGAAATTACTCGACAACCGTAAGATTAACATTAAAACTTGTCAAAATATACCCCTTCAACAGTAAAATACGTAAAACTCTGCGAGATCGGAGAAAGTCGAGAAAAAGACCCAAAAATGAACCCCCCTTAAACCTAACTACTCAGTAAAGAATTTCAGAAACACAGCCTTCGGAAAGACATTTAGTTTGAAACCTGAACTGGTTGCTTTTCTTAGCTTTCCCACACTTAGAGAGATTCATGTTCAGAAATTGTTTTCTTGTTATTGCATGTTCAAGTCCAGCAGTTGAACAGAGACAGCTACAAGCACATCAGCTTTAAAATGATACAAAAATTTTCGTTGAACTCCAAGAATTAATTAGTCTGAAAGAAAATGAATTATTTTCCCAGTTGGGTACCACTTAAGACTAATAAAATTGAATGAGTCATAAGTCAGCTCCTTTCCCACAGTATTTACAAAAGCCTGCGTTATTACAGTGTATTGTTCGAATCGTTTGGTCCCCGAGTTGCATGGTCAGTCGCAATGGTGTTGATTACGATTACACTGGTGGTCCAGGCTGTTACTTACAAGCGATTGATTCCATATAAAGAATTAGTGGAAAAGAAAACTGGTAAAGATATTTATGAAGAACGAAAATGTCAAGTCACAACAACTCCTGAGTAGATGAGAAATTAAATCGAAAAACCTAATGCAACCTCTACCGCTACTGTTATAGTATCATGTTTTAATTGTTACTCAAGCATGTGGATGCTTGGTTCGTGCATGTAACCCCATGACTAATAAAAAATTTATGATTGAGGTGGCTGAGTATGTGAGATATCTTTATGAAACTGTTCCGCTAGAAAACTATTCTGAGATAAACAGCCAAAGCAGCGACAAAGTTTTAGTCTAAATCCTTCATCAAACGTTTACTTTATTTTTGCATTTAATTCTACCTGGTTAACTTTACCATTACTGCTGCCCTTACGCATATTTCATTTGCTGCCATCGGTATTCTGGGGGGCAATAGGGTTTTCACTCTAGCACACTAAACCAGACAGAAAAGAGCACATCACGCTGACTCTATTAATTGATAATGCTCGCGAATACTAGCGCATGGGTTTTTTGGGTTGGCAGGTGACCTGGCCTTTGCTCGTACATAGTCCAATTCCATGAAGGAATCACTGCCTTTTAGGAATTCCCTTCGTTGTGTGATATGTTGACTATTCAACAATAGTAGAGCTGAATTGCGAGAATGTCAGAAAATATTGACCCATCCTGGGAAAATTCGTAGAAAGGCCCCGCATACTGATTGGGACAAAACCATCCAGCGACAGTAGGTAACTAATTGCTATCTATTTCCCTTTTAGCGACTGTCTTAGGTTATTTTTATGAGTGTATTTTCCATTTGCTCACGCAAAGTTAACATGACTAGAGATGTGTTGCAAAGCATATTCCATTTCTTTGAATCCAAATTTTTCAAAGAGGACAGTTCCGCATTTAATATATACATCAGTTATTCGAAGAGAGCCAGGGTGCTTAGCCAATAACCAAGTTATCATGAAAAGTCTTCTATATGCTTAACTATTGATTAATCTTTATTAAATTTACGCAAGAAAAGCAAGCTTATATAAACAGAAACGAAGCGAACAAATGTAAATTACTTTATAAATGGATTTCAGCTCTATTTAATATTTCTAATTTAATTGAATTAATTTAATTTAATTAATTAATTAATTTAAGTAATTTAACATTGGTCACCCATATACATTCTCTCTTGTTTGCATGGTGAAGCTTTTTTCAACTCTGGCACTGCAGACTGAAATAACGTCGATAGATCGACCGTTGATTCTTCCCGAAGTAGAGATGTTTCAATTTAGTATAATGCTTCTGTGCTCGCAAATTCGGACAAATTTAAAATTCCAGTTTGGTTCTCCGAAAACTCATATCAGAAAAACATATCGCAACATATTAAATATCGCAACAGAAAAAGTGAGATTAACCAGAGATGATATTCGGCAGGGAAGTAGTCATTGCTCATTACTAAAGGAGTACAGTTTTCAGCACATTAACTTCAATTCACATTTCTGCAAAAGGACTCCGAGATATCAGATTAGGTGGAATGTGACCACTTTATGAATATCCTTATGAAATGGGCTGTCACTACGTGGTACCCATTGCCTACCAACTGTACACCTACAACACATCCAATCCAATCCGTTGCTTTTGATTTGGCTTAATTTTTCCAATAGATTTCACTAGTAGCCATATAGGATAATGGTTTTCTGTAGACAAAAAAACAACCTCTAACAGAAACATCAATGTGTTACATACAAGCAGGGAAATGCAGGACATTTGGAAAGGCATGCATAGTGCTGTGGATGAAATTAAACTACTAAAAGTTTACTTTATCCTGAAAGGCACCAAACGTTTACTCGCTTAAGCACTGCTTTTAGACTGAAAGTTGAACATGGCTGAGAGGTTACTGGGGTCGGCTGCCACTGTTATCCAGCAGCACTGAATTTTTAGCACTAACAGCGGTCCGAACAGAGAAGAGGACTCGGGGGGGGTCAGATCTTAGGGCCATTTCATAAAAAGCGCTTAAACGGCTTAGCTTAAAAGTCAATTTATTTATGAAAAGGGTGGTCGGCTTAAACGGCTTAAACGGCTTAAATGGCTTAAACGGCTTAAATTTAAGCCGTTTAAGCCGACCCTTTTCATAAATAACCACCGGCTTAAACTTTAAGCCGAATCCTTTTCATAAAAAGCACACCGGCTTAAAAATGCAGGTTTAAATTTAAGCCGTTTAAGCCGACCTCCTTTTCATAAATAATTTCAGTTTAAGCCGTTTAAGCCGATGGCTTAAAATGCAGTTCAAATTGTTTGATTTTTAAGCCACGTAAAATCACGGCGCTTACGGCTTAAACCATAGTAGTAGTCATATTTAAATGGTCATAACTTCCTTAATATTTGGAGTACATTAACGATATTTATATCAAAATGAAGCTCACAATGTGGAGAATCCAATGGCGTTACTGGTATAATTGTTACTAGTGGTAAGTTTGAAAAAACAACCTCAAATAAATAAATAACCTTCTGTTTATTCAGATTCAGAGTAATAATAGCTTATTCAAGTTTAAAACGTTTTGTTTACAGGTTGTTTCAGGTTAGTTTATGCTTGCACAAATTTAAAGGAATATTCCAGCCTGCAGTTTTGTTAATACAGCTTTGCAACTCACATAATCTTTCAGAAAAACGTCAGTCACTCATGAATTTGTTTTCATAGTAGATTTTTCATTTTGTTTAATGTTAACAGGATTCGAATTATCAATTTAACTATTCGGTAGAGGATTCTGACTACTTAGTTAAAGTCTCTATTAAGTGGTTGTGGGAGTGAGACATATAAGGCAGAGATGTCTTCTCCCTAAGAATTCCATATCCACAACTAAGGCACTAATAAAGATTAACTACGTGTGTACCCGTAGCACACCCACTGCTTGAGTCAGACCAAAAACCTTTTGAGCCATGATCCTTTGGTGGAATCGTGTCCTGTACTTATGCCTATTTAACTTCTGCCTACACTGTGACAAAACTCAAGACTGTACTTATGCCTACACTAATCCTCCAAAACTCAAGACTGTACTTATGCCTACGTATTAGTCTGGAAAAAAGTGAAAACTGTCCTTCTGCCTACAAATACCGTAATCCTGTCTGTTCATATAAAATTATGTTAAATTGTCAACAATTTAATCAACAAGCCATAACTACTGCTACACTGCTTACATAACTCAATATTCATTACATACTCATTAACTTCTGCTACTACAACGCACACTACCAGAATAAACAGAAATTGTAGAGAAATAAATAGAGAAATAAACAGAAAACAAACAAATAAACAAACGAACACAAGTGGACAAATTTTCAAAAACATAGTCAGATACTTTGAACTTTCAACCATTGTTACTCATCCATTACTTGAAGTTAAGAAGTCATCTTTATATCAAAATGTTACTGAACATTTTATCTTCTTAATGAAAACAACTAAACTAATTTTTGGTTTTTCAAAATTTTTTATCGTATTTTCGAAGAGTATAGTTTTGCAGATTTTTTTGCAGACTAAAGTATCGGTTATACTATTATACTAATATCAAACATCGGTTATATCTAATAGCTGGGTACCCTAGCTCTTCGTTATAGAGAAATTAGCTATAATGTATGCGTAACTTTAATTTTGCTTATTTTCCCAAATTTGGCAAGCGGCAACTTTAGCTAGAAATCAACAATCGGGGCAACTTTAGCTCTACTCTACTCTACCCTTTCTTTAAAAAAGGCCCATGGAGTTAATTTTAACTCTGACATTTTAACTCTTTTTTACCCGTTAGTTTATAACCCGGCAGGGTTAAACAGGGTTAAAACACGCAGAGTTAAAATTAACTCCAAGGTTTCATAAAAGTTAATTTTAACTCAACTCTACTCTACTCTACTCAACTCTTTTCTACTCTACTCCTTCTTAAAAGGCCGTTTGTCACCGTGATTCCTTGAGTTTTAATACTTAAATTTTCTTGTTATTTTGACAGAAATCTTTATTCTTTTGTTTGTAAAAGGTCTAAGTATTACGGTAGGCATTTGTAGGCAGAGGACTGTTCTGATTAGTAAAGATCAAACTGTAGGCATTCTGCCTTGTAGACTGCCCATTCTGGGTGAGCGGACGTGACGCGTTGTTCTTGGAATCGTATATGTGTAAAAAAATTCAAAACTTATTTCGAATTTTTGATAATTTTTTGTAAAAATCTGCTAACACGTCTAATTCTTATTAGTTCTGCGCAAATTATAGTGTAGGTGTAGCTAGAAAATTGCTTATGACTTATACGAGAATCTGCTTAGCTTCGGTGAGCGGACGGGAAGCCATTGCGAGTATTTTTACAGATTGAGCCTTGAGTAAAATTCAGTCCAATTTTTAAATTTTTATTTTCAAAATTTCTTGCAATCGAAGGAGTTTGGATTGTTTTTGATGAGTGGATCATGAAGACAACTAAATTTGGAAACTTTCTGGAGAATATCGATCCGTGACTCAAAAATTAGTGTACAGCGCTACCTCCCGCACACAACTTTAAAATTGCATTTTTTGAAAAGATCCAGAGCGGATCAAAGCAAAGTAAGGGTGGATCAAGAAGTATTCCACCAGATCATGACTCCAAAGGTTTTGGGTCTGACTCAAGCATGGGTGTGTTACGGGTACACACGCAGATTAACTGGGCTTATTTCAGCTTTAACGTTAGGTGACATTTTGAATGCGCTCTGATTTCTCTCTTCCAGCTAACGCTATTACTTGACAAAGTCGAAACGAGTAGACAAAGTTCAGGTTGCTCACGCAACGAAGCACGAGTTCATGACACCTGAGAAAACATGATCCCATTCCCAGCTATATGTTAGAGGTGTTCAATAATGTACGGATGTCTCGAGAAAAATACTTCAGTTTGCAATACTTTTCACCTCTTTCAAACTAAAATTCGTTAAAAAATTCTAGAAAAACCAAATTTAGTTTTATTATATTTATTGCAAAGCGAAAATGTTAATTTACATTTTAATATCAAGATGGCTTTCCAACTCCAAGCAATGAACGAGCAATAATTGTTCAAAGTTGGTGTCTCCAAAAGAAATCACCAGTAAATTGCGGTATAACGTGAAGCCTCTTCAAGAAACGTTGAGTAGAGTAAAGTAGAGCTATAACTAACCCTTTTCATGAAAGCATTTCAACTCTGCCATTTTTAACTCTTTTTAACCCACCCTACTCAGCCCTGCCAAGTATTAAAATGATATAAGAGTTATCGCCGAATTCCAAGAACTGAATAAATTACAGACTTTAAAGTTTGTTCCAAATACCCGAACCAGCACCTTAAATAGTGTTGACTCGACCTCGCTACAATAGAAGCAGAATGACAGTTCACTTTTATTAATTGTCAAAAAGGTTTTCACAAAAAATGGCTTAACGGCTTAGCTTTTGTAAACGGCTTAAAGTTTAAATGGCTTGTTATTTTCATATTCAATCGCTTAATCGGCTTTAAACGGCTTAAACTAAGCCGTTTAAGCTAAGCCGTTTAAGCCGCCTAGGCCGTTTAAGCCGTTTAAGCTGATTAAGCCGATTATTCATGAAAAGGAATTTTTAAGCCATTTAAGCCCTTTAAGTTAAGCCGTTTGCTAAGCCGTTTAAGCTTTTTATGAAAAGGCCCTTAGATCCTTCGGATTAAGTAGCCTGAATTTAGTACCTGAAAGCACGTTTAGTAGCAACTGCCAACCTTGGAGCAATCGCTGGAGTGCTTAGGAAAGATCTCCTCACTATTCTTGTTAGTAGCCGATTTACATCAAACTGAATGCTTACTTTTTGAATTTAACAGTTTTTCAAAGTATGCAATTATTGCAGCTGTCTGTTGCATAAGTTTACTTTACAAAAAAGTACTTTTGTGTCGCTTCTTTGCCTATTCTACATATATTAAAAACGTTTGAAAAAAATAGTCACTTACTTTATTGCTTAAATAAGCATAGGTTTCAATAAGCTAGTACAGCATGAGCATAGTGGCAATACTTTTCCGAAATTTTTAGTACAGAAACCAAGTCTATAATCGGTTAAATATTAGTCATATTAGCTAAAACTTTTAGTAAGCTCAAAATTCTTTATACATGTATATATATGTTGTGGCAGATGTAGTCCAATTGGCATTGCATTACAATGTCAAGAAATTTTGGCTGTAACGGACACTACAACTTTACCCACACCCAAGGCTGGACAAGAAAAACGTTATGCAGGAAAAAACAGAAAACTGCATAGTATATATTTCGAACAAAAGCAAAGAACTTAAACTGAAACCTAATTGTTCATCTTCGCTTTAAGGGATTCAAGATTTAGGAGTATTTTCGTTGTTGCCATGTCTGAAAAATATCTCTACAAAGCTTAAATCAAACAGTTCATACCTTGAAAATTACAATTAAAATTCAAAAATTGAACTGATATTTTATTGCTCGTTTGTTTTGCCACTTTCAACTACAGCAAGATTTTTAACAATTAATTATGCCAGTAATTTATTGAGGGATAGGTTTAACTAGGCGCCTGTTCAAAAACCCTTTTCATATCATCAATCAATTTAGATCGTTACCTGTTATAACAGGTACAACTAATAGCTTTTCTTTATTCCCTTGTTTACTAAATTTATTTTGACTACCATAGTCTAAAGGGATGCCTTGATAAATAAGTAGAAAAGTAGAAAGGAAGTAGAAAAATGAAGGAACTCTCTGCGACATCGTTGAACAAATTTTGGTAAACAATGCGTGCTGAAGGTTTTTTAGTACAAATTATAAAAACTAGATTTTTCTGATATTCGTCCTATATCTTTTAAAATCTTTTAAAATCGACAAACGCCTATTTTTCTAATACTTCCTTGTTTCGTGGGAAGTCCTAAAGAATACGGCACTGTCTCTAAACGTTACTCTAGTGTTGCGCATTTCTGCAAAGCAACAGAGTTTCCATCGTTGCTGTCTGGTAAAATATTTTGCGTTAAGCTTTCTT
>JASAND010016068.1:0-12233 GCA_030248195.1 Trissonchulus latispiculum
GGTAATTATCAGGTAAAGCAACAGCATTATCGCAAGCAACAACACTTTGCGAATATGCGGTAGAACTCTGATTTTGCAATAATAGTATCATTTCTTTTTCACGAGCTTCGGCTGCCAAATTTGTAGGAATGTTTTGATGATCAATTGACATCTGAATCAAAACTGTTTTGATGCAGGTTTTGATTTTTGATGCACTAAATCAAATCAGATCGATTGAAAATTTAGACTGAAAAAATCAATCAAATCAAATCTAATTAAAAAATATGACTGAAAAAATCAATCAAATCAAATCTAATGAAAATTTATTTCAAAGAAAATTCATCAAATCAAATCACTAGTTTTTCCAAAACAGAGTTTTGATTTGATTTGATGCTTTTTGATGCGTTTTGATTCTCAGCTATACATTAGTAACGAGGTGAGAAGATAGATCATCCTTTGTGTATCCTAGCAACTTGTTACAGCGTGACTTAGGTCTCTCTCTAGTGCAGAGAAGATAGATCATTTTGTTTCTTAGCACCACAATATGGCGCTTTTCATGTTGCAGTAGCTAGCGTTGTGATGTTTTAAGTGTTGAGCAGGACGTTAGATATCATAAGAAGAAGTATGCATATTATAAGACAGTTAGTTTGTGACTAATTTGTTACTAATCGCGGAGGGTGAAATAAACCTCGTTTTGACTGTTTGACTTGTTCTGGGTTTAGTTTCGTTTCCATGGAATGGTGTAGGGGGCATAGGTGAACCAGGCTACAGTTTACCCCCTGTGAGACCCCCCCCCACGGAGAGGCCAGACACCCCACCCCCCATACCCGACCTCGACTACTCCCCCCCCAAGCCGAGCTCAGACCCCCCTCCCCCCCTAAAATGAAGTCCAAACAAGAGAAAAATGCTAAATTTTTGCAAAAATTTTTGCAATTTTTCAAACATTTTCTAAAAAAATTGTCTAGAAACAGTTAAAAACGCTAAGAAATAGGTTTTAAAACACACTACGATTGGTTTTTTATTAGATTTATGTCGAAAATAGTTGATTTTATGTCCAAGAAGGGCCATTTTTAGCTGAAAAAATTTGGGTACAGTTTGGGTACAGTTTTTTGAAAATTTCCGATTTTTGAGACCCCCCAAGCCAGATTTGGACTTTTTACTCCCCCCCCCCCAACCCAAACTGGTGGTACACCTATGGTAGGGGGAGTGTGAGTCCTGGCAGTTCCAGCTCGATTTCTCGATCATAGCTGTACCTGGGGTGGGGGTCTCCTCCCCAACCCTGAATGAAGACCTCACCCTCGAAATTTTGGAGGCTGACCCCACCCCCAAATGGAAAAGGCCCAGATCTGACCCACCCAAATTTGTCAGACCCCACACTCGAAATTTTGAAGATTTTGCCTTAAAATTAAAAAAAGGCGAAAACTTTTGCAAAAATTTCAATTTTTTCGAACAAATGACCCAAAATAGAGCAGATTTTTGTTGAAAATTATTTTTTGCAAAATATTTACTTTCTAACGATACAGTAAAAAATGTTTACCCCCCCCCCGAAATAGATTTTTCCGGACCCACCTCACCTGAAACCGACTGCTCCCCACCCCAAATCTTTCTCAAGGTATATCCATGTTCTCGATTGATCTCCAGCTCTCCTCGGAATCTGATCTTAATACACGAAATACCTTGAAGTCAAAACTAATAGCTTTTTATACGTTTACGTCTTTCAGCAGGTCACATGCTTAGCCGAAGTTTTAAGAAAATTCAATAATTTGTTGAAAAGCTAGCCATTGTGACAAAATTCGGTTATTTGTTGGATAATAAGACATTCCGGCAGTGGCACATGACGGGGTCGGGGAGGGGGGATTGGATGTCCAAATTTGCCTTGAGGGTCCGAGGAATCGGAAATTTTTAGTGTAACCTGTATCCAAAAATTTTCAGCGGAAAATGCTGCTTTGTAGATAAAAAATCGATAATAACAGCCTTTCAGAATCTGTTTGTAACAACTGCAACTGCTTAAAGCTGAGCTCTGGCTGTGAACCCGACTTGGATGGGATTGGTCGCACTCGAGGGAGTTGGCCCTGTCGTGAGAAAGGGTCTTACAGGGGCCAAACTGTAACCTGGTACACGTATGCAGAGGGCTTCAGAAGCAGCATACATCTGAATTTGGGGCTGAGAGAGTATATATATCCTGAGTTTGTTCTGGTTGATCCACGACTTTAGAGAGGCTCGAAACTGTTTTGGGGTTTATCCGCAACCCCCTCTTATTCACAATGTTTTGGAAGTACCAAGTCTTTTTTACGGTTACGATGTTTTTAATAATAATAATAATAATAATAATAATAATAATAATATGTTATTGTTTTGTGTTTAGAAATGGCCGATAAGCGCAAAGGAGGCCGTCCCCAATCTTGCGTTCGGGACTATTTTCGATTCGAAACCAAGGATAAGGCTGTTTGCAGCATCTTGATTGGTGATGAAGACGTTCGACAGGAATGTGGAAAAGTGATTCATTCTGCTACAACGCCTACGAATTTGTGCAACCACATAATTAGAACTCATCCTAAGTTCTTTGAAACTTTTGTTCAGGTGAGGACTGGCATTTGTAGGGCATTAGACTTGAGGGTAGCTCTTGCTGTCTTTGTCTTGTCGTTTACTGTTTCTGTTCTCTTTCAAACGTTTTTGTATAGCAATTAATAGTTATATAGTTCCTGAAAGAGTATCGAATAATGCAGCTGGTGCATCAGAGCTTGTTTGTTCTCTGCATATGCTCACGCGGAATTTTGCTAATATTCAATAGTTTCGGAAAATCTTCGATCAGAATGGTTTCTCTTTATTTCTTTTATGATTTTTGGTGATCCTTAGATTTTGATGACTTTTTGATGATTTTATAATCTGTGATGACCTCCATGGCTCTCAGCTGCTTTTGAAGTAGTACGGTGTTGTTTAACAGTTTGTTACTTTTAGCCTAATCTGAAAAAGCAGAAGGAGGATGCTTCCAAGATTAAAGAGCTAATGAAAACACATCCTGTTCAGCCTTCCATTACCGCTGCGTTGGCTGTAAAATATGGAGAAAATCACCCCATGCAGAAACGATTCCACCGAAACCTGGGCCTATTCTTTGGATCTACGTCAGTTTCACTTTCGTTGGTGGAACATTCCACATTTCGAAAGCTTTTCTTGGATATTGACTCTAAGCTAACTGTTCCTTCGCGATCTGGGTTATCTAAGTCAATTGATGACCAATTCACTGGAATGGTTTCCAATTTACGTGATGAAATTAAAAGTGCCAAGAAAATTTCAGTGTCAGTGGATATTTGGACAAAACCAAAATTGACGGAATCATTTCTTGGAGTGACTTGTAGCTTTTTCAGCAGAAAAAAAGATCAAACTCTCACAGCTTCGCTTGCGCTCAGAACTTTTCCTCATCCCCACACTGCAGAAGCTATCATGGAGGTAACCACTCAAAATAAAGCATTATTCCAGTTTTCCTAGAATTGTTGCATTTTAAATTTAAGGACTAGTAGGACATAAACGACCACACCGTTTCTGGTCGCACTAAGGCAATGGACGATGTACTCCTAATCTTCAGAGAGATTGCTAATCGCTAATTGCGAATTGCGAAGAAAGGAGGAATTTCCTAATCCCCTAATTCTGGGGAATTTCGGCAGGAGGTGCGGCCGGACGTGGAATAAGTATTTTTGGCACATTTTGCAAAAAGAAACATCTTAAAAGCGCCACGAGTTAGGCTAAACATTTTTAGCAAAATCGTAGAATTTTGAATAAGAACTGGCCTTTTTGCTGCAGAAACGTAACGTGCGTATTCGAAAAATGCTAGGAGTGGAAGCCCGGGGGTGTGCTGGTGTGCGGGAGGTGTGCGGAAGCCCGGGGTGTGCTGGTGTGCGGGAGGTGTGATATTGTTAAATTGCTAGTTTGCTATTTGTATGCATTTCTTATTATTTAGATGTTTCTGTCGGTGCTACAACAATGGGACATTCACCCTACCAAGATTCTACGGGTTATCTGTGACAATGGAAGCAATATGATCAAATGCTTTAATTTGGCAGTTGAAGATTTGAATCCGTTGCCATGCAGCGGAGGAGATGAAATTTTGGAGGCAGAGTGCGATGACGATGTGTTACCGGTAGGTTGCATGCATGTATTAGCAAGAGTGCATAATACAATAGTGTGACAGCATACAGGCTCCCTGTTACCAGCTGCCGGTGCATGCTCTGTTCGCCGGCGCATGCCGCTAACGGCTGACCCGCCCACAAATGTGCGTGTTCACTTAAAATTCGAACGCAATCTGCGTACGTACGCCGTGTTTACCTAAGCCAGGGAGGGTCATCGATGCTATATTTACCAAAAATAAAGCCTAAATTTGTTTTGACGACCATTTTACCAGATTTTGTAAGCTTTAGTTGAAAGTATGTAAACTCAATGCGCCTTGACGACAGACAACGTATGCCAAAAAATTGGGATTAGCCAAGCTCTGCCCCGTATTGGTTTAAACTTAAAATCACGTTATATAATATTTTACTTTTTCAGGGATTAGAACGTGAAGAAAGCGAATCAGAAATTGATGATATGGATGACTTTGACGAAAAGGAGAAGCAGTTGGACGATCGGTATGATTTCACACATTTCAAACACGGCTATCCAAGTGTATTTGGCCTTTGGCAGTTTTCTTATCCCATCTGCTCAGTAAAAATGCAGTAAAAATGATGATACAATTTTTTACATTTATCCATGTAGCAATACTGTTCACATTTGCTTTTTGTTTTTTAGAGTTCAAAACTCGTTTCGACGACTTCGCTGCTTTCCTCATTGCATAGACTTGGTGGTTAGAAGCTTGGAAAAAGATCCATCATTTAAGCAGCTCTTAACTGCCTGTCGTACATTGACGGGTCGCATTCATCATAGCTCAAAGCTCAAGGAACAGATCAAAAGCCTTGCCGGAAGAATGCCGAAGTCCGTCTGCAAGACTAGATGGATTTACATGTTCTTTTATTTCGAAGACCTTTTGTCTTTAAAAGTAAGTTTTATACCTTAGTAAAGCTTCATAAACTGCATAAATATAATTATTTTTGCAGTTGGGCTGTTCAGCTTAGAGAAATGTTAGTCTGTCTTTCTGCATCAATCATTGCTAGCATGGCTGCCGGTACTTCGTCTTAAGGTGATGGTTTCGTGATCTTTCGGTTATTTTTTACTCATATGGCTTTAATCGCTTACGTGAACAGCTAAAACTTACGAAATTACTTTTTTAGTGCTCTTTAGCATTCTGGTATTAGTCCCGCAATTTTAGGTGAAAAGATATGGGATTTTTGGTTTTTGCCACCATTCTCTCAGTACGTAGTCGATACACCGGATTGGTTGTTATGGCTGAAAAGAGGGCATCGGAATGAACATTATAGCTTTTACAACCTCTGAGTTATCTCCCGCGGTTAAATCAGTCAGTCAATACGATGTATAAAGCTCTTTCCAACTCCCAAAATTGCGATATCTATAGCGTCTTAAAAAATTACCATAAAAGTGCTGCACAAAAGGATACCAGCACCTTAATGCGATTCTACAATGGTGGATCAGGGCCCATCTTGACCCCTACGCATCCAAGTAGTATATAAGGTATATATTCGGAAAAAGCTCATGTGCTGGTGCTGGAGTAGGACTAAGACAAACCCGGAAAGTTGTGTAATCTATACTGAACCATGAGTTCAGTGCACACACCTAGACCCAGCGCTTTGTCGCAGAGGAGATGCGGAGGAGGGTTGACGATCCCGTGGGGCCACCTCTATAAATTGATGAATTTCAAAACTTCCGAAGAAATAAGTCCTTTGATGACACTGTATTTTTGACAAGTAGTTGCTTTATATTTAACTTAACGTCAACAGTAACATATTAAGTCAATCTTAGTTTGACTTTTTACTTTTTCAGGATCATCTAAAACAGATTTGTGATGACAATGGGTTTGATAATTTGCTGCAGTCCCAATGGATCCTAATGGGGCAGTTTGTTCAAATTCTACGCCCGTTTGCCAAAGCTTGCGGCTTGCTGGAAGGTGAAGCCAAAGTTACCATTTCTTCTACTTTGCCTTTGCTCCTTTCAACCAGCAGGGAACTCAAGTCCATGTCGGAAATGGCTGGAATTGATAGATCCGTCGTTGATGCTGCTGTCTCTCTTGATTATAAACTGCAGAGGCGATTTGCTTTCGTTTTGGACAATTCCTGCTCTGACTTTGATTCCGTGTATTCGGTTGCTACTTTACTGGATCCAAGATTTTGCTGGTTGCTGGACAGCTCTCAAGAAGCCATTGCGAAGTATCAACTATTAGACGGCGGTGATGATGCTACTGAGGCTGATCTTAGTGACGACAACGTTGACATCGAAGCTGAATCCCTGGAAGGCGCTTCGGGCACATTTTCCGGATTGCATCAACTGCTGTCCGAACGTTACCGTGACTTTCAGCAAGTTGAAAAAACCTCTGCGAAGGAAATCAGCCAGTTAGAACAGGAAATTATTCGGTATTTGTCCTGCTACAGGAACCCTTACAAAGCATTGCCTGTTAAATCTGATCCAATAAAATTTTGGATCAAAGAGCGGCAGAATTTTCCTAATTTAGCTGATGTAGCGGTGGATTACCTAAGTTGTCCGGCGAGCTCAGCGGCCGCTGAGCGTTTTTTTTCTCTTGCCGGAATAGCCTGTTCCGGCCTTCGCCATAAGTTATCCGGATACAATCTGGAAAGAGAAGTTATGCTGATGAAAAATGTATTATTCTTGAGTTATTGACTGTTTTGCTTCTAAAAGCGGTTTATTTGTTTCGTTTTAGGCAATCTTGTCTAGTCCTTTTGCAATGCTTGTAACTGCAGTAAATAAGAGTGAGGATTTTGCGATATATAAATAGGCTTTACTAAGAGTACGTAATGTGAAGAGTATGACATACCTATGTATTATAAGCGTGACACACCCCAACTAATTGGATCTTAATAGCTTTAACAAACAAGACTACAGCGAATAAGCGTACCCACATTATAAATGGGTACGAGTTTGCAGGAGGGGTCATTACTGTTCAATTGGCGGGTAGTAAGCTGTTAGCGTGCAGAGGATGTATTGCACGATTACTGGGCGGTGAACATACCTAGCACTGTGAATAAGCACATGACTGGCACTGGCACATATTAGGCACTGCGCTGCTCTCTATAGCCAGTCCAATTAAAACCATAATGAGCTGATTCGCTGCATGTTGGAATGGGATAGCAGCCATTAACTTGCTAAATTCCAAATCCGGGTCACTTAGGTCATAAGCTATTTTGGATTTTATGAATGGAATGGAATTCGCCAGGCTGAGCTAAGTCTGTGCTAGCTTCTAAATAGTCTGTTTTTGACTCCAACTCGTGTGCTACAGCATTAATTTACGTCAGTCTTAGTGTGGCGTTCATGCAATGGATGCACCTATTTAATATTCTCTTAAAAATACGACAGATTTTGAAAAAAATCAAATCAAATCACATCAATTGCAACAAGGGAAAGAATCAATTGCAACGGCGAAAACGCAAGAATCAAATCAAATCAAATCGATTGAATTTTCGGAAGGTAAAAATCAATCAAATCAAATCAGTTAGATTTTCGAACGACCAAAAATCAAATCAAATCAAATCGGTTCGAAATTCTCATACAACAAAATAATCAAATCAAATCAAAAATAAAAGGGCCGCATCAAAACATCCCTACAAATTTGGACGTGCAACATCCAACATACGCTCAAGTTTATCCACAAAACAAGACACATACTCATCACTGGTTTGCATACAATCTCTAGCTCACACCATTTCAAGCAACTCGTTTGGAGGGCATAACTGCATTAAAAACGCCCGTTTAACAGTTTCACAGGTTTGCTTTTGCTCATCAGATAATCTATTAAGCATGCGAGCTGTCATACCCTCAAAAAACGAACGCAAAATTCTAATTTCAGGGCGCCTACTATTCCTATTTTTCCTATTTTTGACAAAAATTCGTTTATTTTCCTGTATTTTGAACATTTTTCAACTATTTACTGTATTTTAGTGATTATCAGGTAAAGCAAGAGCATGATCGCGAGCCCGAGGCTCGGAAGGTGATCGAGGAGAATACTAAAAGTATGCTGCAAAAGGGCGTCATTAGTCCTTCCACTAGCCCTTGGGCAGCTCCAATAGTCATAGTAAAAAAGAAGAATGGCTCCGATCGGTTTTGTGTAGATTTTGAACTCTATCACCTGGAAGGATTGCCACCCTATCAGTTAATCATGTGCTTGCCGGTGATTTCAGATTGATTTTTGAAGAGGGCGGGAGAATTTTGATAATTGAAGCCAAAATTGGGGGGAGGAGAGCTTTTTTGATCAATGTTTATGCGCCCGCAAAACAAGAATTGAGACCTGAATTTTTCAAACGATTATTGGAAATTTTGGATTCAAAAGTCTCAGATGACGCAATTTTGTTTCTGGCTGGGGACTTTAATTTTGTTCATGATGTTCAACTTGACCGGGACTCTACGGCGATTTCGGCTGGAGCAGTGAGAAACGCTACCCAAGGGCGGCAACAGTTAGAAAATATTCAAAACTATTTCTAAACTTCAACTACTTCAAAACTATAGATTCAAACTAGTAGACGTTTTCAGAGAAAAGTATCCTAGCAAAAGAGAATTTAGCAGCAAAAGTTGCAATTTTAAGCAGATTAGATCGCTTATATGTAGTCAGTCGCCACGTGGGCGCTTTTGTAAGTGTGGAACACATACTTCTTTCATTTTCAGATCACTGTGCTTTGACTGTGAAATTTGTGGATTCTTTGCTTTTTCAGCCGCGAGGACCCTCATACTGGAAAATGAACACCGGGGTCTTCTCGGATTTCCTTTTCTGCGAAGATTATGCAAATTTACGTGTGTACACCTGGCACTCCCACTGAATGAGCCAAGGCCAAAACCGATTGAGCCAAATTTGTTAGGCTGTAGTGTGATTGAGCCAACCATTATTGGGATTGAGCCGCCTTTCATTAATTAGTAAAATGCATTTTATTATGGGAGTGCTAAATGTCACTTATCACTCCCATGATTGATCCATGATTCGAAAGTTTACAGAAAAATTGTACATAATAACTTGTGATTGAGCCACCAATTTATTTCCCGATGTTTACGTCACTGCATTAATAATTTAACTTGGAAATTTGGAAATTGCAGTTTACAAGTTAATGGTCAATGCAAAGTAAAGCTAGCTAACCTAAGGCTTATAAAGTGTCAGTTCAAATTCTGATTAACTTTTGGCAAGAGTACATAATGATAAGAGTGTGACAAGCGTCACACTTTATGCAATGAAGGCAAAAACTATGCGATGCGCGCTAACAGCTTACCCCCCCCCACAAATTGACCCCCTCTCACACCGCCCCTATATGGGTACATAGTTCCAAACGGGGGTCGCTCACTCGCTTTGTATATTTTGTACATCTATGTGTTAAGCATACAGCCTTGCACCCCCTCCCCAAATTGGACCCCTATGAATTTCAGCGTGTAATTATGCAAAGCAGTGAGCGACCCCCGTTTGGACCACATACCCATATATGGGCGGTGTGAGAGGGGGTCAATTTGTGGGGGGGGTAAGCCGTTAGCGCGCATGGCATAGTTTTTGCCTTCATTGCATAGAATGTGACGCTTGTCACACTCTTATCATTATGTACTCTTGCTTTTGGTGAATGAATCGTGTCGTGAGCAAGCAGAATAGCATCATAATTTCGCTATCGCCTAAACCATAGGCGTAACGGGCATTAGGGGGAGCCCTCCCCCAAACCGGGGGGGGGGCCTGTAAATCAACGCGACCTCCCCCAAATTTTCTCCTTTATGCTACATATCGCACCCTTCCAGCCATTTCTAAGGACTAAAACTCATAGTTTCCTTTAGGGGAGGGGAGGTTGGGGGTCTCCCCCCAAAATTTTGTACCAACTTTACCTCCCTAGGATTTTTGACTAACCCTCCCTCAACGTTTGGGTGTCAACCCCCCCCCCCCCCAACGATTTTTGGACCCAAAAAGTTAGCTAAATTTGGTCGAAAAATGGTCATTTTTTGAAAAATGTTTCTAAAAATTTGACCTAAAATCGCATTAAAACGGTGCAAAAACGCCTAAAACGTTAAATACATGCCTTATTGTGATGAAAAAAGGGCTAAAAGAAATTTTTCCTTGTTTGGCCATTTTTTAAAATTTCTGAGGTCGGCCAAGATTTACCCCCCCCCCAGACCCAAAGTTCCAGGGAAACTATGCTAAAACTATTTAACATGACGTTATTTTAACATTAAACAGTGGTCCTAAACTAGAAACCTTTATTGCCAACCTGTTTCTAAGTCCTAAAGAATTTCAATACTGAGTCAGAAAGTGCATAAAGAAGTTAAAGACGTGTATTTCCCGCAACAATAATTAAGTCAAAAAGGTGAAATTTTTGAAAATGTTGTAAAATTTATACTGAAAATACTCAATTAATTGATCCAATTTCCGCTCCTTCGGCGCTACTGAACCCCCCTCCAGTTGGGACGTCTCGCTCATGAAGTTCTGGGGGGAGGGGGCTCTCCCCCCCGCCTTACACCTATGATTCGGGAATCCAATCCTCTCCCCCGGATTTCTACACCTATGGTCAAGATCTCTTCTCAATGTATTGATATACGGATTATCTTATTATATATGACATGATGATTGGAGGAAACTGTGGTTTGCAATCTGGAAAAGGATTGGCTTTTCTTAATTTCAATCCTTTTCCATATCAGAACTCAGTTCCTCGGTTCAAGTCTGGATGTTTACCTATATATATAAGTATACACAGAAACGTCCAGTGCACAAATTGCATATTCTATACTGGACTTGTGTTAGCATCATGGAATTCCGTTGGGTAAGTGTTTCCGTTTTGGATTTTTGTTGTAATTGCAATGATTTGATCTTTAATGTTAGCTTTAATATTAAATAGGGATACATGGGATATAGGCATACAAGGGCATACTTTTTCGAGGAGCAGGGGTGGACGTTTGGTGCGCATACAAAAAATTTTGTTATGGGCTTTTGGCAATGTCACCCAATTAGCCTATTTTTACAATTAAAAACCATAAAAATTTATATATATACGTATTTTTTATAAAAACACGCCCACAGTTTGGGTGAAAGTAAAGTTGGCTGTCGGAAAAAGTAAAACACCGGCCCTGACCTAATTGAACAAAAGTGGGAGGGGGGAATCCACAGTGGTCTAAAATTGGCAAAAATGCAGTAAAATCTCCTGTTTTCCCATATACTGCTATAACTATGCTTAAAAGTGCTCAAACATCGCGTTTGAGTAGTAAAGTAGACATTTTTGAGCAAAAAATTCCGGCGAAAAAATTTTGACCAAATATCTTTAAATTTTGGTATTTTTGGGCCTCATAGTGAGAGTGGAGGGGGAGAGCCGCCCCGCCCCTCCCCGCCAAAGTCCAGAAGCAGAGGAGGAGGTTGCCCCTTAGTAGACGTGTTCTACACAAAAACACTGGGACCACTTTTAGGTAGATTGCTGCTTGCCAGCCAGAAGTTGCGCCACAGACCAGTGGCGGCGATATTTTCCGGCTTCTCCTCGGTCGAAAAGTATTTGCTTCTTTAATGAAATCTGCAGGGAAGGGCGGACCCAAAGAGGTGTAGGGTCTGGTGACATTTATACCCTTGTTAAGAATTGCTACTGTTTTGCGTCGCAGGTGCATGCAAATTACGCTTGGCCGCCGCAAAGTCGGCTCAGAGCGAAAAATCACCACGTTTGTGGTCGCTGCACAGGTTGACGCTAGAGCTGGAGCCGATCAT
Organism: Trissonchulus latispiculum; assembly: GCA_030248195.1. NCBI lineage: Eukaryota > Metazoa > Nematoda > Enoplea > Enoplida > Ironidae > Trissonchulus > Trissonchulus latispiculum. The sequence continues at coordinate 11,792 of JASAND010016068.1, forward strand.
AATACAATGTAGTTCCTGTAGAATCTGCAGAGAATATTATAAAATGTGGACATTCCTGACACAGTATCATAAAAATACGTATCGCACCCAACGACTACACCTGAAATAGTAGAGTAAGGTAAAGGTGACCCCTGGAGAATATCTCCATCCCTGTTCAGGGACAAGGAGATTGCCAGTGCTCATCCCGGATACACAGCCGTAGAGCCGGGAGTGTCACCTCAATTGATGACTGCATCCGTGGAAGGGAGTTGGCTACTAGGCTTTAAGCCCTACACGGACACCTAGAAATGGACGACCCTTGAACACTTTTGTGCAATATTGTCACCCATCATAAGTAAAACCAGGGTTCATGCGACCTGGAAAAACCTGGAAATACCTGGGAAAACCGGGAATTTGGGTAAGCGCCTGGAAAAACCTGGAATTTGGTGATTGATTCCAAACT
>JASAND010016069.1:0-14627 GCA_030248195.1 Trissonchulus latispiculum
TATATATATATATATACATCTTTTTATTTAATAATTATTTCTTCTTTGAACGTGGCAACGGTATACATTTTTTGGATGTGTGATCAGTGCTTGGGCTGGGGGATATTTCCAATTCATGGATTTGTCAGATCAACTGAATCCGGTTAATCCAGTTTGAAGGTAATGTCGTCCAGTCATGCGCAGGAAACGAAATAAGATTGGGAAAGCTTTTCAGTTCGTATCCAACATTTATATCCTCAAAACACCGAAAAAACGAATTCGGTGTTTTGGGATGAGCGATCCTCTAGGGACGAGGTCGGGTTCTGGGGCAAATCATAATGCCTAAACAGTGTGTACTGCAAAACTTATTTAACATCAGCAATTTGACATTGCTTTAAAATTTGTAATTTTTGACTACAAAAAATTTTGTGGGGAAAATGTCTGTGTTCTGTTTTTTTAATTACAGGCTGAGTACAATCAACATTATAAGCCCTTATTCCACAGAGAATTGTTTACAACGTTTCAATTTTTGAAATTTTTAACTACACACAATCTTTTACGATGTCATGGGCGAACCCGTCCGATTTTGACTGACTTTTAAACTTCACAGAGGAACCGGTTTTACGCTCAGAATTGTTCCATAATTAATTTCGCTTTATTTTGCCCTTTCAACATTCCATGAAACTCTTGACAGTATTTAAACTTTGACAGGTCCCCCTATTGTTAGGGTCTTTTCATGTAGAGTCAGCATTTAGTGAGCGTGCTGCTTTTTAGCCCTGCTCGTTTTCGTGACGCGAAGTCTTGAATGATTTGGCGTAGCGGTCTAATTTTTATCTAATATTATTATGTCATCAGTTCTTTTTTGGTGTGAAATTCGGTTGCAGGCAGACGATAAGTGCAGAAATTTGTTTGTAATGTGGAGTCTGAGAGTTTTGTTCTGTTTTTATTGCACCACTATATATAAACCAGCATATTTTGTCAGACTTCAGAGACCAGACTTCAGAATAATTGCATTGCAACTACGCGAAGCCAAGGCAGGGCACTACTGCCAGAGCAGAAGTTATCAGGATGTTATCATTGCATCCATTCAAACCCTTTGCGCGGCGTCATTCAAGTAATGCTGTCCCTATTGAAAAGCTTGAGTAGAGAATGCACAGTTACGAAGGGATGGATACTAACTGTTGGAACTTTTGCAATACAATTGCAAAATGCAATTAGCAATTGTACCGAGGATTGTTTACTTTCCAAGTTTGTAGCTACCTTTGGATTGAACACATCATAAGAAAGCTTTTAAGTAGTTGTTTTTACCTTGCCAGTATCTAATCTAAAGTTTGAGCTAAATTTGCGTTAGCGGAAACTTTGTGCTGCCTTCATTCAATAAAAATTAGCTTTTAACCTGTTACTTCTTTAACTCGAGCACGAAAATGCCCAAAGGTATTACTTATTCTGTCAGTGAAAAGTGGACATCTTGGAATGTTGCCAGTGTTTTTAAGTTACACAAACGTTAGCGTGCAGAGTATAGTTTTATGCTGACATGATATTAATGATGGAGCTGTTGCTTACTAACGGAGTAATTAATACCTTTAGATCAAAGCTCATGGGTCATACCTAGCGCTTATGTCATAACCATTTCTTGCTGATTTATTATCATGCTTTTAGGGAAGCCAAAACTGAGCAAGAAGCCAAACACTTTATGTTAAAGTATATAATACATATCTTTTCTACGGCAAATGAAAAGATGATTAAAATGGAGGGCTGCGGACGGGGGATACCCGGAATTTAAATGATAACTTCCTTTTAAATAATGCCTCGACTTAGTCGATTGACTGTGATTAATAAATGAATTAATTTTGGAAAATATAAAATTAAATTTCTTGAAAACGTTTGGTAAAAACTAAACGTTGAATGCAATCAAGTACCGAAATATGATTCACAATCATATTTTCTCTACAGTGATTTTAAAGGTACCCTCCGCCTAATTTCTTACTGAAATTTTGCAAAAAAGCCAGAAAGTGTTTTATAGTTCAGTTTTCCTCCTATTATAGCTTTAACGTCAACATTTTCTGGTTACCATGGTAACGGCATGATAAAAGAGCCTGCGAGGTGGGGGGACCTCTCAGGATGTAACACTATCTCAATCTTTCTCTTTCCCTTGTATTCAACTCCACTCACAGCTGCTCTTTTCTGTCCTTACCTATAGTTTTCTGACTATATCTCAATAATTTAGCCTGAGAAAATGTCGCTGTTGTGAAAGGTTGAAATCAGGATTGAAAGAAGTGAAGAAAAGTGTCCAGGGAAGGGATTGAACCATCGCGTGTTGGTTGAGTCGCAACTGTGTGTCTTAATCGCTCAGCGAAGCTAACACCTCTTGGGACTGCCGACGATTTAGCTTTATCAGCTGGTCAAAAATAAAATCCCTCCTGTGATCGATATATCCTGATCTGCAATTACATACTATTGCTAGGTTAAGATTAAGTTAATTTGTCGTAATTTGATCAGACTTCCCATGTCTAGAGAAACTGCTGATACTGAGATTAAGAGACTTTATTAATAATATCTTCAAATAGAGCTCTCTCTCCATCCCTCTCTGTGTTAAACTTAAACAATAGTGATAGCTTAATTTGGACTGTCGCTTCCTGCTTGACTAAGCAATAAACAGTTTTACGGACAGTTTTCAAATTTTATAGGTAATTTCGTTTCAGTTTGTGATAACATCATGGAATTTCCAATGGAAATACCTGCTATTTTATTGTATTCAGCCAAAATTTGAATCTCTCCGCTATGTTTCCGTCTTTCGATGAATTCAATAAATTTAGCAGGACATATGTACCCTATGAGAGAAATTTTTTCCAAACAATTTTTGACCGAAATCGTGACTACGATCTATTAAAAAATTTGTTATTAAAAGCCAATTGCTGATTAGCTAGCTCAGAGTTGGCTCCGGGTCCAAATTTTCGGACCCGGCCCGGACCCGGACCCGTTAAGCCGGACCCGGATCCGCCCAGACCCGGATCCGGGTACCCGGTTCTAAAAAACGAACCAATTTTCATTTCAAACATTCACTGCATTCTTAAATTTCACTGCAACTTTACTACTGTAATAGCCCAGTCGCGAATAAAACCTGTGATAAGCATTATGTTAACTTATTTTACGCCTCAAGACAATTTTGAGTACTAGGGCTAACAAAAGCAGTAGCAGTTTTGTGATGGTCCAGAGACGGTGTGAGACTGTCCTTCGGACAAAGACAAGTTACGAATGCTTTGGAGGAAAGAATGTGAACGAATGTTTGGTGGCTTGTATTTGAAAACAATGTGAAAACAATTTGAAAACAATTGAGCTTGTTTACTAGATTAAGTTTTTGCATGCATTGAAAAACTTTATGCTAACTTATCAATTAGAGTTGACATATTTCTACGTCCAATTCTAGTTACTACATATTGTGTTTCTAGCCCAGCAGAGCAGCATAGGTCAGAAAGACCTCAGCTAGACAACTAAACATTGTATCTCAATGCCTAACACACCGGTTCCACCAACTTTTTATTAGAAATACAACAAATTGGAATGTTTAAACATCCCTAAATGTAACAAAATCCAGTTTTTTCAGTATTTTGGATCCGGACCCGGATTTGGACCCGCGGGTACCCGGACCCGCGGGTCCTAAATTTGGACCCGGACCCGGCCCGGCCCGCGGGTACCCGCGGGTCCCCGCGGGTACCCGGACCCGGCGCCAACTCTGAGCTAGCTGTCCATAAAGTCGAATTATCTTGGCATGAGATTAAGCTGAGGAGAGTCAAACATTACAACTGATGTCAATCACCAAGTGTCATTCATTTCAACCTTCAAGTGCCTGGACACACGCTTGTCATACTCTTATCTATTATGTAACTCTTGATTACTTGACCTAGCATTCAGGAACACTGTTACGGTAGTGTTTGAGGTTTCATTTTTGGATAATAATTATCTCATTTACAGGGTCAAACTTTGGCAACAATTTTTAAAATCCCGAAGTCATAAATGTGAGGACATTTGATTGCCTTTGGCAAATGTTGCGTAATCAAAGTTAGTAAGTCACATTCACACAGCGAAGCAGCAGTAAACCAGAGAAAGTTTACGAAAGTTATGCAAATTAGGTATATTTGCAAACAATTCGTTCAAGGCGGCTCCAAAGCGGATGTTTTGCTTTTTTCAACAATTTAAATCTGATTTTGCTTTATTTCATGCTGAGCTTTTTGCAATTTTCATGCAAAATTGCAGGAAATCTGTGCAAATTTTGAGCCCACATTTTCGCAGCGTTGCCTCCATTCTCCCAATGCTGTATATTCGTGAAAAGTGTGTCACATAGTAGTTCTTCAAAACTTTTTCTCCCTTGTCAATACAGGAGAGAGAGAGAGACGAACTTAATAGACAGTTGCAGGAAAGTTTTGCAGCGTGCATGCATGTGATGTAACTGCAATTTTTGCACAACAATGTCTGCAACTAACTATTGCGTATTGCGGGCAGGCAGTGAAAGAATTTTTCGGCAGACTCTTTTTCAGCGGTCTTCTTAAATATTCCGGACCTGATCATCTTAATTCCAGCTATTTTTTGTTTTGTCTAGATTTTCCCATTTTCTAATGTTTTTGTGTATTATTTTTCTGTCATCATTTGACTGCATAGAGTAGTAGAGTAAGAATAAGAAGAACGTTTCCTTTCATGGAGACATAGTTTGTTTGGATTTTTCTGTGTACTGTGTTTCTGTGTACTCTTATTATGCTGACTTATTTCTATCCCGTGTAGGATCCTGAGACTGTGTTATATAATTATATAATTTAAACTGTTCCACAAACCATTATTTGCATAAATTCAACTTAATATTGATGGTTGAAAATTTGAACCGCGACTCAGAAATGCTGTCTAACAGCTAGTATAAATCCTTTCTACAAACAAATTATTTTCTTGTTGCTGTTGTTATTTGTCTGACGGTAAAAGTTATAAAATTAAAAGTGTATAGCTGAAATAAATTTCATGAAAATAGACGATCCGATCCGAAGGCGGGTTTCGAGCTGCCCAGTAATGTAGTTTTAACCGCACAGAATTCGACTTAGCAATTTTCCACTAGATTCTCTTCGTTTATAAAAAAAATGGCAGAAAACAAAGTGACATTTTCTTTATCGCTTTTTTCCGCCACGATTCTGATTAAATATTCTGAAATTTCATTCCAATTCCCCTAGAAGAAGGATTCCGCAGGGCATATCCGCAGCCGGGGGGGGGGGGGGCAAGGGTCTGTCCTCCACTTTTGTGTAGACAAAACGAAAATTTGTAACTCATTCTATAGTAAAACCTGCAAGAGTTTTATAAAATTTTCGCTTCTTCAGCGCTATAATCTACTTTTTGAAACAATTAAAACATCCAATGTAAGATTTCAATGCGAAAACGCACAAATTCTGCAACGTCTGGGTGCTCGGTCGTCCGTCCCCCTCCACCCTTGCATTTGACCGTGCCCCCCCTTTTTTTCAAAATTCTGGGTTCGGACCTACCGCAAAGCGTAAGATTTTTTAGATTCTGTGCTTGAAAGCTTTCTTTTGATCTTATTCGTCTGCAAATAATTCCTCAATTCCACTTATTTGATTATTTGACTTCTCGACTTTAGCCTGAGAAACAAATTAAGAAAGTAAAATTTAATTCAGCCGACTGTTCTATAAAACGAGACTTTGATTCGAGTACATTAAAATTTATTTCGTAATTTTGTCAAAATCAATTGTTTTCCAAAATGTTTCACACTGTATATATATATATATATATATATATATATATATATATATATATATATATATATATATATATATATATATATATATATATATATATATATATATATGTATATATATATATATATACACGTAGCCTTTTTTGCATCACTCGAAGTGGCCTACGTTATAAACTTGATTGAAAATGGTTGTGATTGTTGCAATTATTTTGGACTTGGAAAAAGTTTGTTTCTTGTCCTAATTTTCCTAATTGACTGCATTTTCTGTTTTTAGAATTTCTTTATTTTCAGACACAAATTTGTGTATATAAATTATTTTGCATCCCTGAAAATAGAAAAGAAGTGTTTCGCAGAAATTAAAGTTTGTAATTTTAATGGGAAATTGTTGGAAATTGGAATCGATTCCAATTATTTAAACAATCTGATGCAATTGAGTTCAAAAGATTTCGCTCACTTTTGGTGTCAAAATCTTAATTCGTTTTCTCAGATAGTTATTTATGCACTGAAAATGGGCGCCCCTGAAAATGTCAAAGTAAGCACTTTTAAACTGTAGTCTTTTAAACTGTAAGGTTTATTTCATTCGAAATAAGTTCAAGATAAAACGGTACACGTATTGGGTCTTATCTCGATTACCCCCCCCCACCACACACAATCCTTAAAACTTGACCAAATGAGCTAACTTTTTGTATGGGTATGTTTTCGACCACGCTGAGTACAAATATCGTAAAATTTTTCGATTTCGCGAAATTCTATTTTTTCCGATTTCTAAGGGGGGGACCAAGGGAAACCGAAAAATTTTTTGTCTTCGATTTTGCTGAAAAGATGTATATATATAGGGGTTTTCCGGGGCATAGAACACGAATCTGAAGTCCGTTTTTCGATTCAGCTTTTTGTTAGCTCAGTATAAGCTTGAACCCCAAATGAATCTACGTATTATGTACGTTCATTATCATTACACCCCCTTTTCACTGAAAGAATAGTAAACTCAAACTCTTTCATTTGTTTTAATATTATCATAAAATTCTTAACATTTTTGCAAGATTAAGATTATGAGGCTGATTGATTGTTAAGTCTAGTATGGAGGTTCAGTTGATGGCTCGGTGGTGTAGTGGTTAGCACGTCTGACTGCAGACCGAAAGGGTAATACTCAGCGGTACTCAGCACTTAGATGGATCCGAATTACATATATAAGTTCTTGTCTCCGGTCCCACCCTTCTTTAAATTCGATTCTGCGATTTTGAATATCTTAAATTCGAAACGAAAGTCATTGTCTGCCTGATGACTCTGTTTTCCCACTGTTTTGAAGTTAACAACTGATATCTACAAGGTTATTCAACGCTGCCTTGTCATTCGTCGAAAAATTTTGATACTTTAGTTCAATGTCAACGAGGAAACTATGGCAATTGTTACTCTGCAGTACAACAATAATCTACGTACAACACAATGTATTTGCAATTTCAGGCTAAGTACAGAACACGTCACTTCTCATTACACGTACGCATTTTGAATCTTCTGCTCCTACTATATACTGGGTGCAAGTTTTTCTAATACGTAATCTCCTTTAAATTTCGAATTATGGAACGTATGGTCTCACAAATCTTGCATTATATCGGATTTTCAGCCTTTTCTGTCACTACGGCAATTTGTTATGCCACTTTGGCTGGTGTCGATTTTTCAGTTGGTCGTGTTTTGTTCCGCAGAGTAGCTTCTGTATTTTCCTCTGATCAAACTGCAGTCTACGCTGTACGCAGACATAGGAAAGATTGATAAACCTGATATGGGAGTTAAGCTGATGACCCTTTGATGTAATAGCAATTAGCATGCTTGACTTTAAAGCAGAAGTGCCTTGTGGTTCGATCCCCGGTTGGACCAATTCTTTACGTTCAGTTCTGATTGAAAAGCTGAACCTCCAACTTCCCTTCTCTTTACTGTCTTGCTACCACATATATACCATTTAGTAATGGGCACCGGATATTATTTCATATCCGGATATCCGCCAATTTTGCGTCACGGATATCCGGATGTCCGGTTATCCGCCTATTCCAAACTTAACTTCAGGAAAAATTTTCGATTTTGCAGTTAAATTTTCAATTTTTTGTCAAAGTTTCGGCAGGCCGTGAATGTCTATCATGCAACCAAGCCGCAACCTTCGTTTCAAAAATATTTTCAGAGGAATTTTCGAAAAATATTTTACAATTTTTGAAATTTTTGTCAAAAATTTGCTATTTTTCATTGTTTTGACTGAAATGTACATGGATATCCGGATATTTTTCTATCCGGATATTTTTCTCAAATCGGATATATATTATCCGGATATAAAAATTATCCGGATATCCGTGCCCATGACTAATACCATTGCAATGGACCTCTGTTCCTGATGCGTCCCGTCTTGGGATTGCCCTCTGTCTTCTTTCGTGATCCTGGTAGAATAGCTATTCCTCTAGAAGGGAACTTTTGACGTCATACACCACGAAGAAAGAGATACGTATAAGAACTTCGAGACCCAAACTCATTTAGGTATTTGGCAATACATTGCAAGCAACTCTACGCAAGGCCAGAAACACCTTAGATACAATATCTGGTTAGTTTCGGATAAGCTTGATTACAACACAGCATTTGCCAGATTCGTACTGTAATGACTGAGTGATGTCTATCTTTTTTCCGGATTCCGGATTTTCAGTCTAGTTCAGTGTAGTGTTATTGGTGGTTCAGATCAGAGAATGATCAGGTCTGGAATTTTTTCTTTAAACCCGGTTTTATCCGGTTTTGAGGATCACGGTTTTGCAAAAAAACCAAAGAACGTTTTAATCATCCTACGATGTATGAGTTTTCATTTTTCAAGCTTACCCATTCATGTCTGATTATGCTAATTCTTTGCATATTTTGCGCAAAGATTTGTAATTATGGAAAAATGTTGCCAAGAAATTTCGTCTGGACTTGCGTATCAGTATAATCCTCTTTTTTCTCTTTTGTAATCTTGAGGATTAAATTTACAAACAGACCCTTTGCCGATTGCTGATTCAGCCTACAGAAGCAAACAAAATATATACAAACTCAGCAGACAAAGTGCAGTCATGCCTAGAATGAGTAATTGCACTACTATTGCTGCAGTTTGTAGGTCTCGATTTTATGATGAAAATAAATTTTTGAACCTTATTGTCAAAAACTACGTATACATCTATTTGTTTGTCAGTCAGAGAAGTGGGGGAGTCAAAAAACTGAAAAAGACAACATTAGTTTCTAGGAAAACTTTGATTTGTTAGGATATTTTTGTGACACTTTTAATTTAGAACCAATTTGTCTCCAAACCCGAGTATGTTCTTATAAATTGTAAATTTTATTTGTCGACCTTTCTGCTCAGGGTTCCTATTAAATATTTTTTGCATTAGGCTTATTTTCGATTTTTTTGCAATCAGAAATGCAGCAAACCGTTCTGAGCTTTATTGAAGATTTTATAACATTGGTTTCATTTTGTTTTAGATTTTAATATTAATTGTTTTAATGACTAACTAATTGGGACTGTTTTAATTTCCTACGGATCAAGTTATGATTTAATCCTGCTGATTTTACTTTGTCACAACACTCTAGTTTCGCCAAAATGACCAAATCATCCAATCAGCGAATTTGTGGGACTGTTGTTCATTCTGGCTGGTGCTCAGGATTTTACCACTTCGGACGGGTATTGATTGTGATAATGGTGATCTCTTCAGAAGTCAGGCCTTCCCTAAGCCAAGGTAAAGTTAGGTTGGCCTAAGGTGCTGGTATTGCTTTGTGTAAATTTGACCATAAAAGTTTCCATTTATCAACAAAATGGCTGAACCTTTGTAAATATATTGTTTTAGTGCTATAACATTCTGGGACCAATCTTGAATTTTCAGGTGAAAATTTTTTGGTTTTTGGCATTATTCTCTCAGTAGGCAGTCGAGTCACCGGATTGGTTGTTTTGACTGGAAAGAGGGCACAAAAATGAATATTTTGCTCCTTATAACCGTTGAGCTTTTTCTTATGGTTCAGTCAGTATAAGTCAGGTCCATGCTATTATTTTGATATATAGTTATGGTACTATCCATGTTATATGTTTGGTACTTATACGCATATATACTTTCACAGTAGTATTTATTTTTATATTAATGTTCACATATTTACACTGAATCTGATTTTCTTTTTTTAGAGAACGGATCTCCTCCCGGTGGGTTGCAGTTGACCACAACTGAGAGTAGCTTTGTAACGGGTATTGAACAGTTCGGAACAGATCTGGAATGCAGAGTATCAACTTGCCTCGGAGATAAGTCACAGGTATGACGAGTGGTTGATACTGTAAGGGAAGCAGACATAGGAAAGATTGATAAGCCTGATATGGGGGTTCAGCTGATGGCCCAGTGGTGTAGTGGTTAGGTTGTGACCTGCTGATGTTGACATCGATGAAAGAAATCGATGCTAAGTTTATGGTTCACGTAAATTTTAATTCCAAATAAAGGAAATCCTCTCAGGTGGGATTTGGACTCACAACTGTTAGATTAGTACTCCGACCGTCCTACCAACTGAGCTAAGCTAGCGAGCGATGTATGTAATCAGATTTTGTCCTAGCTTGATAGGTCCTCGTATTAGCTTTGTTGTTTTCCCTTGACCTCTTCTTTTGTATTCGTAATGTTGTCTTGGAATTGTATCTGAAATAAAACTAAAAGCTGAAGTCGTTTCATGCTCCCTATGGAATATCCAAGAAACGGATAACGGTGAAAACTAACAAACTATTTACGGTTGTCTCTAATGACTTTGTGATCGGCTACGCGTTGTCAACCAAATTACCAGCGATTAAAGGTTCTCAATTGAGTCCAGCGTAGCGTCACAACAGGTGGATTGGTTCAGGCGTCCAAACTCTACTAACATTATACACTAAAGGCCCACGACTTACTTTATTTCGAACGTCGACAATAACTACAGTCACACCGACCTTGAAGAGCGGCCGTCTAGTACGCCAATAAGTTACAGACTGAATGTCAGATTTCCACTTCCCATTTTATACCCTTGCTATTGCACCATCTGACCTATTCGTTCTAATATTTTGAAACTCTCCAGACTATTTCTTTTCATATCTTCTCTATGGTGAAAATACCTTTCCAAATTTTGATTCAAAGGTCAACCCTGCCACCGTGGCGTAAGATTTTGTAAGACTAAGATTTTGACGCCAATTTCGGCTGACTTATCTGCACCTCTTTTTCACGTGCGTTTCTGAATTTCTGGCCAAATATTAAATGCGAAAACTACCTAGACAAAATAAAATAAATATATGCAACTTAACTTCCATCACCTAACGGGCTACCGTATGAGTAAAGGTAATGTGTGCCAACAATAACTACGTCTGCTAGAATTTAGAGCGTAATATATATACTTATGCATGTACTGATAGTTAATTGTATTAGTGAATAAGCTACCGTTACAACTTATTTTTAGTTCTCCTTAGGAGAATACAGGGAAATATCATTTTCACGTGACATTGAGTTTTCTATTGTTTCCCCCCCTTTTTCAGTTAGTCTGGTCGAAGGATGGAACGGAAATTTCCAGAGGAATGGAAGTTTTGTCCGATTTCAGCAGTCGATTCAGCATTCGCCATAACGTATTCCTAAACCACACTGCAGGTACCACCACGTCATCAAAATCACATTATATATTTGTGTAACAAAAAGACGCCGCTCCTGACCTAAGTAAAAAAAAGTTTTGCGTATAGAAATGATTTTAAAAACTTGTTTCAATAAACCACACTTTTTATTTCAATGATTTTTAAAACTTTTAAAACTAAGCTCACTTGAAGTTTTCCGGATATATACTTAATTATTTCGTAATTGTTTGTTCACTAGGCATCCGAAGTGATTAATGTATTTCCGTAAATTTCATGTGCCATTAATGCCATGATGATGTAATTTTTTGCTAAAAATTTGCACAAATAAACATTGTTAAATATCGGCATCTTAGAAAGGTTGAAATAGACGCAATAAACGAGTCTCACTGTCCGGGAATGTGGCTCAGTGATGGAGCGTTCTAGTCGAGATCCAGTAGGCTGGTTTACCAGGGCCAACCCGGCTAAAACCAGGCTGAGCATTGGGGGGGAGCTGGGGTTTTCCAATGTCGGAGAATTTCCCGTGTTCGGGCAATGGCTCCGGCAGGAGCCATGGTATGGGAAGCCATTCGTTGCCATTTCCTCTGGAAAGACCAGGTTCTACCCGTCCACCACGGCAAGATGCTTCCCCAAGAACCAGGACACTTTTCTTCACATCTTTCAATCCTGATTTCAATCTTTAACGACAAAGCCTCTACAATGCATATGAAGCCGTACAGGTTCTCGCCTTTCTTGTAAACTCTCAACGTTTTTTGCATCTCTCGTAACAGTCCTTATAGGTATTTTGTAAATATTTTGTGGTTTCCATGAAATTATTAACTATTTAGAATCGATTTAGCAGAAATCGACGAGGCACCAACCTAACCTACCAAAAAATGTGAACATTTAAAATTAAGCTGTAGTATATACGTATGTCAAATTTTCCTTAACCTTTTCAATTTCACTTTGTATTCCACAAAGCTTTAGTGTCTCACAAAAGTAAATTGGCGTTACATAGTTATTCAGGCCGGAGACGTAGTAGTAATAGTAATTGCTGTAGTAATTTCCCTGATCCCTTTTAAGTTTGATACTTGATGGTGATTCTTGTTAAAATTAAAATGTTTTTGTTATAGACTGTAGCGGTAGTTGCTCAGACGAGAGTGGATCGGACTGTCCGGCTGGTCAGCATTGTTTGGACAATGTTTGCTGTTTTTGCAGTAGGTGTTCTTTGTTTGGACAGTTTTGCGTGGAATTCACAAATAAATGAAATGAGATATAGGTAGAACCAAGAGTACATAATAACTAAGACTGTGACAAGCTTCAAACTGTATGTCATATGCGTGACACACATCCTTACATCTACACGCTAACGGCCCACCTCTCCCGCAAATTGGACCCTAGTGACCGAGCCAGTCGAAACGGGGGTACGCTCACTCGCCCTATGTTTTCGCCGTGCTGATGCTCAAGAACAGAAGCAGTGTGCTTGCCCAAATTGCGTCTTTTTTGAGCTTTACAACACTGGCAGACCGCGCTATTTTTTTATTCATTGGGGTCCAGTGCGTGGAAGGGGGACCGTTAACGTGCAGAGGAAGTGCCACGCTTACATTACATTGAAGTGTGACGCTTGTCTTACTCTTATGTATCATAAATGTACTCTTGGTAGAACTAATGCCCTGTTTCTCTAAAGATTGAATTTCTCGATTGAATTGAATTAAATTTCTTTAATGCTTAGGATTAAACCAAGGATTAATATTTTAATTACGAGAACGAGAATTGCAGCAGTGATGCTGTTAAAAGAAACAGGGATTAAAGTGTTATGAATTTTATCATATTAATTCGTATTAGAATTTGTTTTTAGACTTTTTACATTGTTCTTGTGTACATTTTAGCGGGAGAAGAATTTTCATTGGTGCTCAAAATTTGTCCATTTTCGATGCTGGCAACTATCAGTGCCAGCTTCACAATGAGCCCAATGCTATGCTCAATTATGAAGTAGAAGTTTTAGGTTTGTACTCGTCGTCTTTACAGATTAATGAAAAATGAAATTGTGAAAAGATATATTTATATTGAGTTCGTAACAGACTCCCTCCCAATTACCCCACTGTTGTTGACTTTTAAGCAATAGTAACATAATGCTACCTGACGATTATATTTAAGAAATAATCTTGCAATATAGGGGTGGACTTCGCTTAGAATTTTCGAAGATTTTTTATTATGCATTTGCATTAACGTAGTTATGGTAAGTGACCGTGTGGCAGGATTTGTAAAGAGTTAGTTTTATTATTCTGTCATTTTGGCAGTGCTAATTTTTGTGATATCTCTGTATTTCTGTATTTTTGTATTCTAGAGAGTGGGCTCCTCCAAGGATTTCATAAGAACTTTACCTACGACTACACAGGTAGCATTGCTAAGAAATTGTTTCAGTAAATACCTAATTTTCTGAAAAATTGAACACTGGCAACTGAATCCTGGGTTTAATCTTCAATTGAATTCTATGTGATCACCATTTTTAGCTTTTTCACTTTTAATTTCAGTTGAAGTCAAGTTTCGTCTCCTGAGGGAAAATAGTAGCATCAAGGACACAAATGCACAGTGGTGTAAGGGAAGCAGGCATAGAAAAGATTAATAAGCCTGATATGGGAGTTCAGCTGATGGCTATGTGGTGTAGTGGGTTAAGCATGTCTGTCCCGGGATCAGAAGGGCCGTGGTTCAAACCCCGGCTGGGCCAACTGTTTACTTTCAATTCTGACTGAAATGCTCTTCCCTTCTCTTTCCTGGATCTTGGTTTCGTGGGTACGAGGATGCCTGACGCCTCTCGTTCGGAGGCGTGTCCTAGGTCTTCTTCTTGGTCCACAAGCCCTGATAGAAGCGCTACAATAGTTTTGAGAAAGTTCAACCCATAAACAAATTTCTGTCTTTTTGCAATTTCCTCAACATGAATATCAGAAAGCTTGAAGAAATTTGCTGTTAGTATTGTACTGAAGAAAAGAGGCAAACGCGAATTTTACAATATATTTGCTAAATATTATGAATAATTTTTTAATTTTTTGATTTAAAATTTACAGTTATAAATTTTATTTCAGACTGTTGTCGCGAACAGGGTATCAGCGAACAGTGTCTGGGCCCCTGTAATGTTGGTAAACTGGAATTATCTAATTTCGATCCGCTGTCTTGTGACGGCCAGTTGCCACGATTTCTTCACTGCGCCACCAATGGAGGTAAGGACTTCCTTTACTGTAATTTTAATTTGATTGATTAGTAATTAGTTGCTAATTCGTTGATTATTAAAAATAATTAATTAAATGATTA
>JASAND010016070.1:0-13385 GCA_030248195.1 Trissonchulus latispiculum
GTTTGTTTGTTTGTTTTAGCTCATATTATGGGGTGCTCTCCGAGCTACCCAATGATACACTGTAACCAATAATGTGCAAATAGAAGGAAAACCGAATTGGATTGAGTAGGACTGCCCGACAGTGATCCGATAGTTGGTGGTTTTGTTTAACACTACAGGAATCGAAAAGTTTTGCATTGCCTTGGCAGCTTTGATGCAATTTTTCGCTCGTCTTAAGCTGTTGCAAAGTTGTAATAACAGTTTCCATTGTAAAATTTTCAAATTTTAATGGTTTTAAATGGGCTATTACAAAATTAAAGAAAACTTAATATAGTCAGGAGGGGGAGAACATGACGGAAAAAAGGGGAAAGGCACGCATACTTCCCAACCACAGCAGCTGCAGCTGCCTACTATCAGGATATGTGGGCACCACCAAAAGGCCAAAAATAGCCGTTTTTAGGGAGTTTTCCCAACTTTGACCCTGGGCGAGGAACCACGGACACCATGGGGCCTGAGAGTTACATCCACCAATGTCGGCAGTATGCGCATCGTGTTCAGCGACCCAGATTTACTATATATATACCGGCACCACCAAAAGGCCAAAAATAGCCGTTTTTAGGAAGTTTTCCCAACTTTGACCCTGGGCGAGGAGCCACGGGGGCCATGGGGTCTGAGGGTCACATCCACCGGTTTCGGCAGTATGCTCATAGTGTTCAGCGACACCGATTTACTATATATATACTACAAGTAACAAAAATGCTCCGCACAAAAGAGGATAATATGTGTGTGTGTTGGCTGCATCGTATATCCTTTAAATATCCTTTAAATATATAATAAATATAAATAGGTATATATAGAGCGGCGGGAAAAAAACCAAACCGATATGCGGGAAAAAACCCATCGCCAGTGTGAGTCACCCATATGAGCTAGATCGGATTTTAATAGCCTATCTTAAAGAGCGTCCAAAACTACCCTAGAGGGTGTATTATTGTAGCTCCCACTGCTTCTCAGCAAATTTTTTGGGACTTTGAAAATTTTGGAATTTTTGGTCCCAACATGGGGGTCAGGCAGGGTCAACTTTGGTGGGTCACCCTGAACTACTGGAAAGACTTAGCCCAAAACGGATTACAGTTTCACAGAGGATATGTCTCGAACTTCACGATGGTGCATTCAATTTGGCTCTAGTGCCTGTGGTGCGACCTGGGGGTGACCTAGACTCGGCGGGAAAAAAACCCATGTGCGGGGAAAAAAACCCAAATTTCAAAATGAAATTTTTTTCTAACCATTAGCAGCAAAGGAAAAATTCATGCATTTCTTAGCTCAGTAGAGCCTCCTGATTAATTTGGTATAGAGTTTACCTAGGTTCGACCTTCCATGTGAGGTCCAGGTGGCCAAAATCTGAGATGGTGAAATTTCAAGCCAAATTTTCAAATTTCGCCAAAAACCGCTAAATTTTTCACTAAAATAGGTTGGGTTTGGCTTTAAATGCAATAAAAACACGTTTTCTATGTGATAGGATGCTTAAACTGCAGAAATTAAGCAAATTTCAAAAATTTCCAAAATTTGCCTATGTTTACGTGTTAAACATACGAAATTTTGAAAGTCAATTTGACATGATTTTTTTGCAAAAATATTGGTATTTTATCATTCAGATGTACTAAAAATGACCCGCTCTTTCGAATGGTACAGTCAAAACCGTTCTGGCGTGCTTGCAGCAAAAAATTCGGCTGGGTTTTTTTTCCCGCCCATGGGTTTTTTTCCCGCATTGGGTTTTTTCCCATCGGTTTGGTCGAAAATTTCTCGCCAACGGTAAGCGCTAGAGAGACGTTTTATAGCTCATTTTGAAGCTCTTCGCAAGGCCTCATGGTAGTTATCGTTAGATTTTCGATTTGTCGCTTAATAAAAAGGTTACAGCCAAAATTCGAAAATTTGGGTTTTTTTCCCGCCGCGCTATATATCCTTTAAATTCCGGTTGAAGAAGTAAAGACAAAAGTTTCATGGGCATGTGACGTTATTTGGCACAGCAAATATTGGTGGTTGGTTCCATGTCAAAAGTTGCTCAGCTCACTTAGGGCTTTCATTTGATACCAAAATTGATTACTTTTGAAAAATTTTACTTTTGACCCAAAATCGCCTAAGTCCCCACCCCACCCCACCACAGCACTCTACAGCCACTTTGAGCATGCAGTTCTATGACAAAAGTTGCTCAGCTCGCTTAGGGCTTTCATTTGGTACCAAATTTGACCACTTTTAAAAAATTTTATTTTCGGCCACTTGACCCCCCACCCGACTGACCCTTCAAACGGCAAAGTGGAACCAGCCCAGCAAAATAGGTACGTCGGACGGCAAAACGGATACCGGGAATGAGCTGGGCACACCAGAAAACTCCTATAGACAAAGTTTTGAGAGGCCAGGTAGAGCCTACTATGGACCTCCAGGAAGCGGTTTCCGACATGACCCTCCAGACGGCAAAGTGGAACCAGCACAGCAAGATGGATGAGTCCTACGGCAAAAAGGACACCGGGAATGAGCTGGGCGCACCAGAAAACCCCTATAGACAAAGTTTTGAGAGGCCAGGTAAAGCCTACTATGGACCTCCAGGAAGCGGTTTCCGACTTGACCCTCCCGACGGCAAAGTGGAACCAGCCCAGCAAGATGGGTGGGTCTGACGGTAAAACTGACTGCGGGAATCGATTCTCCGTGCCAGAAAACCATTGTATGGAAGATTTGAGCTTTCAATGTTGAATAGATAGCGAGAAATTTCGATTTTTCATTTTTCGAATTTTCGCCATCTTTGACGGGCCACTGTCGTCGCTAGGGAAGTGATAGAGAAACACAACCTGGACCGTTAGTTAGTTCAATATATGTAATTTCTGAATATAAAAAGAAATCAGCTCCAGCAAGCATCTAGTAACGTTCGACCTGAGCGACGACCACAAAAATGGTCACTTTTCGCTATGAGCCGACTTTGCGGCGCCACTGCGGCGCTGTGGCGCAGCTGCGGCGCAAAAAAAGTTGTGATTCATAAATTCTTTAGAGGGTACTACTAGACCCCATAACCCTTTAGGTTGGCCCACCGCTGCAGATCACGTGAAAGCGGCGAACATTATGTACAATACAACCATCAAATATGTAGGAGAAACCGGAAAAAAAACATCGCCGCCATAACCGGTCCGGGGCGCAACTTTTTAACGGTAAGTGATACGGGGCTGAAACTTCACAGACATACTAAACTCGATGTGCTCTACAATTTGCGCATGAAATCTGCGCAGGATTTTGCACAGCTTCTGCGCAGCTTATTTTACACTTCTGCGCATTTTATTTTACACGTCTCCAGCCACTTTTCACACATATTATAGGGGTCGCTGCCGCGACCCCTATGATACAAGTAGGAAAAATGCTCCTTGCAGTCGCATGTAAAATGCAATATGAGCTATGAGGGTCAAAATTTAAATGTGTCAAGGACAAGATTTAAAACGTCTAATATGAGCCAGCATCTAAATCGGTAAAGGACAAGATGTAACTGGCTAATATGAGCCGCTACGTTTCTCTTGGGCTCATATTGACGCTCGCTGCCGTGGTTTCAACGGCTTAACATCACGACATCATACCATTTTGCCTACAGACTTTTTACTTTTATTCCCAAGTCTTTGAACAAATCCTCACCGTTTTGCGTATATAATATCAATAGCTTCATGTAATGTTTGGTTACAGATGTCCTGCCTGAATCTAATTTTGCCAGCTCAAACACCGAATTTAAGGTATCTGAACACTTTATACAGCTAAAGTTCTCCCCTTTAAAGTTGAATTAGGTGGTATATATTTGGCATATACCAGTTTTGAAACACTGAAATACTAGAAACAAATGTATAAAGCTCCTGTAAACCGGTATAGTCTTCGCTATCGGCTCACTGTACATAGCATTTATACAACAAAATACACAACTAATCTGTAAAAATTTGATGTGTGCTTATCCACGGTGTCGTACGATTAACTTTACTTATTGTATCAAGAGCACACGTATGTCAGGACAATTATGCATACGTATATGCGAATTTGAAAAGTGCAAAAGAGTTAACTCAACTTAGTATCCTCGCGTCAA
This sequence comes from Trissonchulus latispiculum, assembly GCA_030248195.1. Lineage (NCBI taxonomy): Eukaryota > Metazoa > Nematoda > Enoplea > Enoplida > Ironidae > Trissonchulus > Trissonchulus latispiculum. Next base: position 4,082 of record JASAND010016070.1, read on the forward strand.
TATGAGCCCAAGAGAAACGTAGCGGCTCATATTAGACGTTTTAAATCTTGTCCTTGACACATTTAAATGTTGACCCTCATAGCTCATATTGCATTTTACATGCGACTGCAAGGAGCATTTTTCCTACTTGTCCTTCTTCCAATTTTTGGAGCGCCGCCTTATTAAGACTCCGAAACTCCGAAAAACGCTGTTTTAGGTGGTATGACCAATTCGCATGTCCAATAACATTTGTATGCCAAATACCAGCCTTCCAGCTATCTCCAGTAGCGTGAACCAGGAACTGGTTCAACTTTGAACCAGTTGAACCTGATCTGGCTAGGCATGGGCCGGATCCCCAAAATAACACCCCCAGTAAATTCCCCATGCCCAATAACCTTTGTATGCCAAATACCAGCCTTCCAGTTATCTCCAGTAGCGTGAACCAGGAACTGGTTCAACTTTAAACCAGTTGAACCTGATCTGGCTAGGCATGGGCCGGATCCCCCAAAATAACACCCCCAGTAAATTCCCCATGCCCAATAACCTTTGTATGCCAAATATCAGCCTTCCAGCTATCTCCAGTAGCTTGAACCAGGAACTGGTTCAACCATGAACCAGTTGAACCAGATCTGGCAAGCCATGGGTCGGATCCCCAAAATAACAACACCAGCGCATTCCTCATGCCCAATAACCTTTGTATGCCAAATATCAGCCTTCCAGCTATCTCCAGTAGCTTGAACCAGGAACTGGTTCAACTTTGAACCAGATGAACCAGATCTGGCCAGCCTTTGGTCGGATCCCCAAAACAACACCACCAGCAGATTTCCCATGCCCAATAACCTTTGTATGCAAAAGATCAACCTTCCAGCTATCTCCTGTAGCTTGAACCAGGAACTGGTTCAACGTTGAACCAGTTGAACCAGATGAACCAGGCGAGATACGGCGTCGACAGTATGCTCATCGTGTTCAGCGACCCCGATTTACTATATATGGGTACCATCCCAAGGCCGAAAAACGCTATTTTATATGGTTTACAGACCATTTTCTTTGTTGACAGCTTGAACTTGGGGCTGGTTCACTCTTGAACCAGCTGAACCAGATGAACCAGGCGAGATACGGCGTCGGCAGTATGCTCATCCTGTTCAGCGACCCCGATTTACTATATATGGCTACCATCCCAAGGCCGAAAAACGCTATTTTAGACGACTTTTTGACAATTTTCTGTGTTGCGACCCCGAAAAATTCTCGAAAAAGTCCAAACGTCGATTTTTCTATTTTTGACCATCTGTAAAAGTCGACCCAGAGCGAAATTCGGAAATCAAACATAAACTTGATCTGGACCATCGCCTAGATAATCAGAAATTAGTATAGAAAAATTTTTCCTATGGGCCGTTTGAAAAATCGGTGTGCGCAAAAATCGCCCTAAAAAAGTGGTCGATACAGAGAAAAAAACCCACTTTTAAACTTGTATCAAAAAGTCTATTTTTTCAAAGTTCATTTTTTCCGGGCAAGTTTGGTATCATTCGAAAGCTCTTGGCCTGGAGATTTCAAAAATGTAAACTTTAGCTCTCAAATCCCTAGCGTTAATTAGTTATGGCTAATTAACAGTTTCCCAAATCCGCAAAGTGCCTTTATAGCTCATATTATGAGGGGCGCTCCGCGCACCCTCATGATACACCCCGAGGCCGAAAAACGCCGTTTTTGTCCATTTTAGACTATTTTCAAATTTTCGGATTTTTCAGCGCTAAGGTGTCCAAAAAACGCTATTTTTTCCATTTTTGAACATCTGTAAAAATCGAACCACATCGAAATTCGAGAAAAAACATAAACTTGCTAAGTAACATAGCCTAGATATTCAAAAAATAGTATAGAAAAATTTTTCCTATGGGCCGTTCGAAAAATCGAGTTAACACAAAATTGACAAAAATCATGCTGAATACAGAGAAAACCCCACTTTCACACCCGTAAGAGAAAGTAGTTTTCAAAGTTCATTTTCCGGGCAAGTTTGGTATCATTCGAAAGCTCTTGGCCTGGAAAATTCAAAAATGTAAATATTAGCTCTTAGTTCCTTACCGTTAATTAGTTATGCCTAATTAGCACTTTTCCAAATCCGCAAAGTTCCTTTATAGCTCATCTTATGGGGGCTCTCCGAGCTCCCCCATGATACAAGATAACAAAAATGCTCCTTCGTCACAAGCAAAAATACATGAGTCCTTGGCAGGCAGGCTGTACAGTGGAAAAGTTGTTCGTCTCGTCAAGGGCTTTCATTTGATACCAAACTTGACTACTTTTGAAGGCTTTCATTTCTGACCCCCACCGGACCTGGGTTTTTTAGTGGGGGCGCTCCCCACTCACTATAAGGTGCCCAGAAAATGCCAAATTTTAAGGATCTTTGGTCAATAAAGTATATAGCCAAGGGGGGAAAACCCACATTTTCGGATATTGGCTGGCACTTTTTTATTATAAGAGCTAGATGAGAACTTTATATACCATCGTACTTGGCATACTTAGATCTTTCTTTTAAGCTTATTTGCACTTCTCTAGGTTGTACCGTTAGGCCGGTATAATGCAAAAAGTAGCGGGAGAGGAAAACCCAATGGGGGAAAACCCAAATGGGGGAAACCTACCCCTCACAGGTCTCAAAACTTGTCGTAGCGCTATTCTGACACTTCCGGTGTAAAATTCAACTCTTTTTAGCTAGTATAAATCAAACAAGTAACAGTAATGCTCCGCACAAAAGGGGAAAATATGTGTGTTGGGCCTATATACAATATACATGTATGTCTATCTTTTAAATTCCGGTTGAGAAAGGCATATATAAATCCGAAACAGCAACTTTTGGTGGATGGTTCCATGTCAAAAGTTGCTCGGCTTTCATTTGATTAAAAATTTGACCACTTTTGGAATATTTTATTTTAGACCCAAAATCGCCTACCCTACCTCACCCCACCACAGCACTCTACAGCCACTTTGGGTACGCAGTTCTATGACAAAAGTTGCTCAGCTCACTTAGGGCTTTCATTTGATATCAAATTTTACCACTTTTGAAAAATTTTATTTTTGACCCAAAATCGCCTAAGTCCCCACCCCACCACAGCACTCTACAGCCACTTTGGGTATGCCGTTCTATGACAATAGTTGCTCAGCTCACTTAGGGCTTCCATTTGATACCAAATTTGACCACTTTTGAAAAACTTTATTTTCGACCACTTGACCCCCCCACCCAACTGACCCTTCAAACGGCAAAGTAGAACCAGCCCAGCAATGTAGAGGCACGTCGGACGGCAAAACGGATACCGGGAATGTGCTGGGCACACCAGAAAACCCCTATAGACAAAGTTTTGAGAGGCCAGGTAGAGCCTACTATGGACCTCCAGGCTAGGTTTTTTTTGGTCAAAAATAGCGTCGTTTGCAGAAATGAACAATAGTTTTGACGACGCCAAAATAAAAATGACGACAGAATGCCCAAGCCAAAATGTGGAAGCTGGCTTATCCCTAGTGGGGGGGGGGGGGTGGAGGGGTGGGGGCCCCCCACTCGGCGACCTCCCCCCCCCATGGAAAGCCCCCCCATAAATCCCGACCCTGGGTTTTTTTTACGGGGGGGGGGTGGGGGTCCCCCCCCCCACTTTTTGGGTCCCCCCCACTCGACCTCTTTCCCCCCCACTCGTTCCCCTCCCCACTTTTTTGGGCTTCCCCCCCCCCACTCAACCTAGAGTGCCCAGAAAATGTCAAATTTTTAGGATTTTTGGTCAAAATTTTCAAAAATTTTCCGGCTTCGCCGGAATTTTTTCGTCACAAATGGTCTATTTTGGTGCTAAAACTCAATTTTTGAGCACTTTTAAGCTTAGTTATAGCAGTATATGTAGAAAACAGGCTTTTTATACTGTATTTTTGGCATTCTTAGCCCATTTTATTCCCCCCCCCACTTTTTGAACTCGCCCCCCCACCAAGGGGGGGGCGTCCCCCCCCACTCGTCCCCCCCCCCCCACTTATTTTTGCCTAGAAAAACCCCAGCGACCTCCCCCCCATAACCCCAAAATTGCCAAATTTTACCATTTTTACCCTAAATTTTCAAACATTTTTCATTTTTTAGCGATTTTTAGCAGTTAGTACGCAAAAAACCCACAAAAATTCGAAAAATTTTCTAAAAATATGCCCCCCCCATTTCGGGTGAGCCCCCCCTTCGATTCATTTCGGTGCCCTGTTTCTTTCCAGCCGTAGCAACCAATCCGGCGTCTCGACTTCCTACTGCATGTATAATGGCAAATACCAAAACTTTGTTTTCTTTTCGCCTAAAAATACATGACTGGTCCCAGAGAATTAAAGAGCACGAAAATATGTTGTTTCGTACGTTTTAGCTTACGATTCACGTAAAGGATTAAAGCAGTACGAGTCTAAAATGCCCGAAAGGAAACCAGCACCTTAAAAGACGTTCATTTAAAGAACTTTAAAGTTAATATTTTCTGTTATGTTAACTGTTAAAGTATATAATAACAAAAGTTTAGACTGGGCCTTAAACTGAATCTGAAACTGAAAATCAATTGACCACCTGATACATCACTACTTTGGACGGGATAAAATTCTATTAATCCGTTTTTGATCTTTTCAGTTTACCACTTCGAAAAATATTTTGCAAAATTCTGCTTTTGTGGACCAAGGAAAAATTATCCCCATTTTGTACAAGTTTAATTTAGTGGTTTCGATAGACTTTGGATTTTGTGCAGTTATAGACTAATCGAAATCACACTGTTTTTGTTATTGTAAGAAAACCTTTTGTAAAAAATTTTTAAACTTTCAGGTAGCCTGACTGAACCATAAACTGAGCCATAAAATCGAAATAAAAACGATCATTACAATAACATTTGAAAAATGAGAATTGGAAAACTCTCCTATTCGACGCATTTTTGCACTTTTATACGTATTTCTTGACAAAACAGTCAAACGCCAAATGTTTGTAAACGGGGTGCGATGTACGTACAATATGGCAAATAAATATATACCCAATGGGAACACGGAGCATTTTCTGTCCAAGATGCTGCGCGCAGACGCAGTGCACTTTCTAAAGCTGTGCGCGTACACGCTGTGCAGTTTCCAATGCGCGTAGCAGATGTGCATTTTCTAAAGTAGTGCGCGTACACGCTGTGCACTTTCCAATGCGCGTAGCAGATGTGCATTTTCTAAATACGCGGCCCGGGGGGGCCGAGAAGTCCCCCCCGGAAAAACCCTAAAAAATACCCTGTCATGAGCACGCCAACCGATGAGATTCCATCCATCCATCCTTCCATCTTCAGATTTTCATGCATGCAAGTCAAGTTCAAAGTTCGCGCGAATAGGGCGGGAGGGAATCCCCTATTCGACGTACACTGCTTTCGATTATTTTAGTCGCCGAGTAGATTCCCTATTCGACGCACAAAGCTGGTTTCTTTCATTTTAGTCGGCATTTTGTCGGCATTTAGTCGGCTGAGAAACGGAATTTTTCCACTTCAGCAGAATCTCAGTTTTAACCATGAACCGTGTAGTTCAGATTCAAGTCTGTCCCTTTTCTACCAAGTTGGTTGCCCGTCGAGGGCATTTTCCCCCCTACTTTCGCTTTTTTCCGCTGCAGAGAAAATTCCTGTCAGAGAAGTTATGTACAAGCACAATGTACATAATCAGAGCTAGCTACCATAAACAAGCTGGGCTTATTCTAGTGGGGGGGTGCCCCCCCCCATAAACACCCCCCCCCCCAAAAAGTGGGTGCCCCTGTTGGTACCAACTTTTACCCTAAAAAAATCGCTGAGAAGGCCAAATTTTCAAAAATTTTCATTCAGATTTTTAGTAGATTTTTGCCTACGTATTTAAGCAGTATTTTTGCACTAAAAACGAACTTTTTTGGCGATTACTATAAAAATAGCGCTATTTTTAGCATGTTTTTAGAAAAATTTTGAAAAATTTTCGCCCCCCCCAAGAATGACTCGCCCCCCGAGGGCCCCCCCAAGAAAAATTCCCTACAATAAGCCCAGACAAGCTGGATGAAAACGTTCTAGTTTAACTAATTTTGGCCCAGCCACACCTATGCCCATGGCTACATGCTTAGAGACGTAACATTGGATAATATATCATTTAAAAACGTGTTTACAGATATTTTGAAAATTTTTCGAGATTTGTAAAATATCTGGAAAATGGCTGGAAAAAGTCTGGAAAATCTCTGGAAAATGGCTGGAAGGTCTGGACAATGGCTGGAAAAAGTCTGGAAAATGTCTGGAAAAAACCTGAAAATGGCTGGAAAAAGTCTGAAAAATCTCTGGAAAAAACCCGGAAAAAGTCTGGAAAATTTCTATAAAGATCTGGAAAATGTCTGGAAAAAAATCTGAAAAATGACGTTTCCAGACTTTTTCCAGGGATTTTCCAGACTTTTTCCAGACATTTTGCAGATCCAAAATATACCTTGAAAATATCTGGAAAATCTCTGGAAAATTTTTTCCAGGTATTTTCCAGACATTTTCCAGACAACAGAAAAAACTTGGAAAAAGTCTGGAAAAATTTTAGCGTTAAAAATTTTTTCCAGATTTTTCCAGACTTTTTCCGAAAAAAGGTTTCCTGTGATAAACTGCCGGAAATAAACAATTTTTAAAAAATTCCAAAATTTGCCTATGTTTATGTGTTAAACATACCAAATTTTCAAAAGTCATTATGATGACCTCAATTTTTCAACAAAAACTAACAATCATAGGTGTGTTAGCGAGGGGGGGGGGGAGGCGAACCATAGTTTCCTTAGGGGGAGGGTGGGGGGTATCCTCCCAAAATTTTCTCCCAACTTTACCCTCCCAGATTTTTGAACTACCCCCCACTTTTTTATTCCCCCCCCCCGACCCCTCCCAGCACTTTTTGTGATCCCACAGCTAGCTAAAATTTGCTAAAACATGCTCAATTTTTGAATTTTTTTCTCTAATTTTGACTTAAAATTAGTTTAAAACGCTGTAAAAACGCCTAAAACGATAAAAACAAGCCTTGTTTCGACGAAAAACCAAAACGTTAAAATACAGAAAAATTTTGCATTTTTAGGCCATTTTTCTATCAATTTTCTGAGGTCCGAATTTTGGGGGGGGGGGAATTCCCATCACATTTCGGGGGTCGATCACCAAATTTCCGAAGTTTACCCATATTCCCGTGAAACTATGAATACACCTCCTATCCTCATGTCTCCTGGCCAAGTTTCTCCAAAGAAGGAAACAATGCCCATACCCTTCCCTCCGAAAACGTACCTCAAGCCAACCCTTACGCCATCCCTATTCATACCATTTCCCGGTCATTTTACAACAAAACAAACCCATACTTTTAATTTACCTAAAATTGTCTCATCATCAGTTAAACAAACATACCTACCCTTTAGCAAAACAAACTATTAACTTACGTAAACTTTCCATTACCTTTTAACTTCTGCCTGTTTTTAAAAAACCTATATGTCGGGATCCTATCCACCACTCTCACAACACTTTTTAAAAAAATAAAAGATGTAATAAGATCCAGTCCACCACTAGCAATTAATTTTTGTAAAATAAACAAGTATCGTGAGATCTTATCCGCTACTTTAAATAAATGTTTGTCACATGAATAGCGTGTTTGTCGCCTGAATAGCCTATAGCTAAGTATACTGTCACATGAATAGGTTGGGTTCTTTACGATGTTGGAATGTGAGCAAGCGATGCTTCTGTCTGCTTTTGCTTCGGTAGCTCAATTGGAAGAGCGTCGATGTACTAAACTGAAAGTCGTGGGTTCGATCCCCACCTCAGGCCCGAATTTTTCTAACTTCAGGCACTGTAGTAACAATATGGTTTCTGTAACTTTCTTTGTGACGTTCACATATTAGCTTACAGCAGAAATTAGGTAAATAATGTCAAATTTGTTGACAATAACATCATTGTTATATTTTCCCCGTTTCTTTCCCTGGCATTTAGCGCAAACTTAGTCTCCCATTAAGTATGGTTCTGACTTTAAAACATAAACGTTCCATAAACAATGACGATTTTCTAGGTTGTGATCGCGAAATTGCTACAGTAAGAGATTTACCAGCAGTCAATCTAATTAATTAGGCGGCTACAGGTACATATTCCTTAATTTAATTGCATATACATTTAATATACTATTTATTCCATTCTACTCTATACTTTCAGGCCAATAATGCACAAGAATGTAGCCTATAACTGCCGTGTATGCATTCTGAATAAGTAAGTCAAGGTCAATCTGTTTTACACTGTTCTCATGTGTTTCACTTTTGTTGGTTTATCAAACGCTGGTTTACCAAGCCAAGATTTGGGTACGAATCTCTTGTTCAAAAGTCTGGGCGAACAGTCGATAACACAGAATTGTGTCCTAATAGGGTACTCACTTTTATGAGGGAACGGGGGTCAGGCAGACACGTGCGGGAGGCGAAAGTTTGGAAATGAACCGGCAGTCGAAAGCCGGACTGTTCCGGTTTCTTGCCCAAAAAAGCCGGCTAAATACGGATTCTATGGAGGGGCTGAGCACCCGGTAGCTATGTGGTTCTACACGCAAACATTGGGTGAGTGAGTTTACAGAAACATTAAAGAAATGAAAGTTGTACACAACCAACCAGGCACCCTAAAAATTCGGGCACCTGGCGGGGTTCGAACCCGCGTCTTCTGCTTAACGCCCAGACGCTCTAACCAACTGAGCCACAGGTGCTTCATTAAAAAGAGCGGAAGACCGAATACAAACCCAATGTATACCACATTTACTGTGTACTCATTTGTGGGGGAATTCGTTTCTGGGATACACATTTTGTGGGGAGTTCAGTCGTTAGTGTGCAGAGCATGTACCTTCCAGCTGTCATACTCTTATCGATTATGTACTCTTGCTAGGATTCATTTAGACAAATCCTGCTGATCCGCCCGAAACAAATTTTATGTGACGACGCCAACTTTCGTGAAACTCGGGTTTTCTCGTCGTGGAAGAAACTGAAATCGCTAGAAACGTTTTATCTTCCCAGACTGATTCAACAAATTACTGGGCAGGTATTGTTTATGTATACTTTTATCTTCAGTTTAGTATTTAAATTTAGGCGTCATTTTGGTAGTTATCTTTCAGCTGAGAATTCACGACGTTTTCACATTTTTAGGATAGCTGCCCCATTGGTGATGGAGTGATTCAAACGTTGGATACCTGTATTGGTTTTGAAATATGTGAAGAACTTTGGTTTGCCAACAGGTAGCACTAATATTGTCTTTAATTCTGTTAATATTATTATAATATTGTACTACAATTTTATTATTAACATGATTTCCCAATGGGAAAGCACATAGCAATACGTAACTGAACGAAGTAA
>JASAND010016071.1:0-19597 GCA_030248195.1 Trissonchulus latispiculum
GAATGTGATTCTTTTTCTGTTTTAGTGTGTTCCGTAAATGGCTACTACCTTCGGGACGATAATGACTGTAGCGTTCAACAGTGCTCTCCAGAATCTGGAAATCTGTTGGTGGGCCGGGACAGCAAAGTCTTTGCCACCTCTACCTGTGGTGTCAGGCGTCCTGAACGCTTCTGTATAGTGGGTCATCTAGAGGATCCAACCAAATGCTTTACGTGTGACTCCCGGCGCGAATACATTCCCATCTATAACAATCAGAGTCATCGTATACAGAATGTTATTACCAGAAAGTGAGTTTACTTTATGTATTTAGAATTTTTCCTTGTGAAATCAAGGGACTGTAATTTGGATCGGTTCACGCAATAAAGGAGGAGAATTAATTGTAGTTGAATTCTCTGACATTTTGGATTTCACTGATTTTGTGGTCTCTTTACTGCACTCTATCCAAAAATATGTCACCTTCTTGGCATGATTTTACCGTTCAGATGGAAATATAGCTGCTATGATGTCCTCTTGGATTTGGATATTAATAGTATAACTTTAAACTGAGCTGATTTTTCTGTCAAGACAGCAGCTGTCTATATGACGATAACTCTTTTATTCTTAAGGATCTTTAGATTTCTCGGTTGCTCATGGAGAGAGGACTAATTTTTGTTTGCTTTTCAAGTTACGAAGATCAGCGTATGAATTGGTGGCAGAGTGAGAATGGAGTGGAGAACGTATCCATCCAAGTCAACTTTGAGGTGGCCTTTCACTTCACCCACATGATTATGACCTTCAAGACCTTTCGTCCGGCTGCTATGTTCATCGAACGCTCCAGTGATTTTGGAAAAACATGGAAGATTTATCGCTATTTTGCCTATGACTGTGATAAGTCGTTTCCAGGAATTCCCACTCATAAGATGCGGAAGGTCACGGATGTGGTCTGTGATTCTGATTATTCAGATGTGGCTCCATCTACGGGAGGAGAGGTAATGAATAACGAATGAAAAGTTCCTTTCTTTCTGGCTTTTTCCTACAAGGAAGGGGGTAAAGGGACCTCACCCAGAAATCGGTTCTTCCAGACTTGGGTGGGCCCCTCCTGGATTAGGGCCTGTTGGCCTCCCAGTCTTCAAAAGTCAACAGTAAAAGAGTAGGGTTTTCAGGGTAAATCTTCAATAATCATTCCGGCTTTGCCGGAATTTCAGGTTTTGTTTGGCTATCTTAGGCTTAAAGTTAGATTAAAATGACAATGTTTGGCTCAGCTGCGAAAAAAACAGCTATTATTAAGGACTTTATTCAAAAAAATTTCGGCCTCCTCCAGGTTATTTTTTACAGGGGGTGGGGGCGGGGCGGGGCCCCCCGACATTTACCTTCCCCCCCCCCCCCGAAAATGCCTTCCTCCCCGAAATCGCCCCCTCCCGGGATTTTTTGGAGGCCCAAATTTTTGCCAAAAATATGCCAATTTTCAAAACTTTTCCTGCTTCTCCGGTGATTTTTTCGTAAATATAACTGTTTTAGCTTAAATCTTTTGACTCATTTGTGCAAAAATCTCCCTCCCCCGCGGGCCCAAGGTCCCCCCCCCCCCGGGAAGCCTTCGGAAAAAATCCCTAAAAATACCCTGCTCCCCTCAGACTTTCCCTTAGAAATTTATGCCTAGAAAAAAGCTAGTTCTTTTATGGCAAAACCAAATACAACTCTACATGATGGCTGTTCGTGCAAATGTATTTTCATATATTTACTTTTACCTTCCTTCTCGACCTACGCATTATTTCACGCACTTGCTTAGTTTGAGTCATTACGTGTGACTGGTCCAGGAAAGTACATACCTTGCCGTGGTGGATCGGCAGAACCCATTCCCCCTGGTCTTTCCGGTGAAAATGGCAACAAATGGCTTCCCACACCCTGGCTTCCAATGGAGGGAGCCCATTGCCCGACGGCGGCACCCTGGGGACTAGGCCGCGCCTGCACATCCTATCCAAGGGTCCCCTTCGGGTTCTGGCTTTCCTCCGGGATCCGGGATTCCTAACCCCATTGGATCTCTCAGGCTGGTCCAAGAATAGGAAGAAGATTACGTGTGAGAGATGCTTACACTGTCTATTCGACTTTGACTTGTGTTCATTAAAGAGACAGAGATCTTGTTTCCATTTTGTGATTAAATTTATTTTAGGTGGTATTTAAAGTCATTGAGCCTCATTTGGTAATCAAGGATAAGTATGCGCCTGAAATCTTGGATTTACTCAAGGTGACAAATCTTCGTGTCAACTTCACCAAACTTCATACGTTGGGTGATGATCTGCTTGACAGTCGACCAGAGATCAACCAGAAATACTACTATGCTCTGTATGATTGGACTGTCAGAGGTCATTGTTGGTGCTATGGACATGCCAAACGATGTCTTCCAATGGAACCCATCAATCCGCTGATTCAGCCGCGACCCACTGATGTTCAAATGGTAGTCTGATTCATGAGTTTGTTTTTTGGTTTTCCCCAACCTAAGTAAGACGATATGAAATTGGAGCGATACTGCACAGATTACGTGATATGTAATTTGCAAAAGCGGCGCTTAGATTTTTGTATAGAATGGCTGTTTTGATGTTCGGTCAGACATTGCGCTTTCAGAAAATTATTGCACTGTAGGATTACTTTATTATTTTGTTTATTATTCAATTATCCTATAGGTTCATGGCCGCTGTGACTGCACTCATCACACTCAAGGCGATAACTGTCAGGAATGTGAGAACTTCTACAACGATCTCCCCTGGGAACCTGCAACGAATGTAACTTTAGGAGAGTGCAAACGTAAGCTAAAAACTTTGCAGTTTACGCCGTATATTATCAATGATTAGAACTATTCTTTGTTTTGTGAAGGTCACAAAGATTTTTGGATGCAAATTGGGAACGTTGTGTTGCTGCTGTTGTTGTTGTTGGTGTTGTTGTTGTTGTTTATAGTAAGTAAAAATGGCTTATCTGAGCTTTTCCAAATCATTTTACAACAACCTATGTAATCCCGGACAATGTAGAGATCATTTAGAAATTTACACACGTTTTTATATGCGGTTTTTGCTTAGCATTGTAAAAGGAAGATATTTTGTTTTAGGATGCAATTGCAATAATCATGCTCGCCGTTGTCATTTTGATCGAGCTGTTTTTGAGGCTAGTGGTTTTGAAAGTGGTGGAGTCTGTGACGACTGCGAACACAATACGATGGGAACGAATTGTGAAACGTGCAGGCCATACTATTATCGTCTGCCCGATGTAGCTATTTCTGATCCCTACGTTTGTCGCCGTAAGCCTAAAACGTTTCTCGTGTTTTCTTTAATTTACATTTACGAATTTGTGTCTAGCTTGTGGTCAGCTACAATTTTTGTGTCCAGCTATGAAGAAACGTGTCTGAACGCAGTCCTGGACACAAAAAACGTGTTGGAAAGACTTAAGGTGGTGGTATCCTTTTGTGCAGTGCTTTTGTGGTGTTTTTTTGAAACGCTATAACTTTCGCAATGTTGGGAGTTGCAAAGAGTTTTATACATCGTTTTAAAGCTTATTATCTGTACATTCACATGAGCTTACAGAACTGGCAAAATTAACAAAAAAATAGCAGAAATTTTCTGACAAGCTGACATTTAGCAGGATGAATATAGACCAAAAGTTTTTGAACATCTTATCTCAAAACTGAAGAATCGGCCAAAAGTTTTTTGTGCCACGATATGAAGGGCATATGGGCCGAGGGACGTTTTTTTGGATTTGGTTCAGCAGGTCTTAACGGTCGAGAAAATCGGCCAAATGCACAGTAACACGAAATTTCGCAACTTCGCATCGAGTTTTCTTGCTACTCAATATGTTTTAGCCCAAACTAAGAAAAACGTCCCTCCGCAGAAGTGCGAATTTCGATTCTGCCGCAAATCTCTGGAATCCGTCGAGTAGTTTTTGAGAAATCGATGTTCGAAACAAAATAGTAGCAGTTTTGCCAAAATGGTTTTTCGGCCAAATCTCTAGCTGAAAGCGATAAAGTCCGGCTAATAGGCATTCATAAAATGTGCATTTGGACGATGTATTGATTGAGTATAACTAAGCCAATTTTGTCCTAAACATGTGGCGGTAATTTTGAAAAAACTGATTTCCTCGAAAATGGCCATTTTTGACCCTAAAACAGTTTTTTGCTTATACTGACATAACCACTGGAGATAGCTCAAGGGTTGTATGAGCAAAAATGTTCATTTTCGAGTCCTCTTTCCAGCCATACCAACCAATCCCGTGTCTTCTTTACCTACTGGGAGCTAAAGGCCAAAAACCAAAACTTTCTTATCTTTTGGCCTAAGAATACTGGACTGGTGCTAAAATGTTAAAGAGCACGGAAATAGGTTATTTCGTAAGTTTTAGCCCTTTGCGTAAAGGATTAAAGCCGTAGGAGTCAAAAATACCCGAAAGGAAACCAGCACCTTAAATAAAAAATTTGAGGAATTTTATGGCTTGATAAAATGCATAATAGAAAATTTGAAAAAGGGTTTGAATTAAAGGCCGAGAAAATACTTTGAAAAAATAAAACGGTAACGGAAACCTTTTAAAAGATTTAAAATTACCCCAACCGAACCGTATGCGCATAAAAGTGTAAAATTGAGCTTAGACGCAAATGCTCTGCAGGCTGGAAAAATTTAAAAATTGAAATAAAATGCGCAACAGGCGCGAATTTTTTAAAAATTAAAATTGGAAGGTGGCGCAAGCGCAATAATGTTAAAGACGTTATCTAGAAAAGCGCTGCAGGAAAGAAAAAATTAAAAAGTGAGACAGAAAAGAAAACGCCGCTGACTCGAAAAATTGTCTTATTTTTAGTTTTATGATTTAGAAATAGCTCAGTTCTTGCTTTCTCCCCAAAAAAGTACGGAGGTAAGTAATTCGAACAAAAAGGGATGGGTCGAAACCCGCCAAACCCCTCCCCTGGGTGTGCCCATTCTCATGCTATCCAATGATTTGAAAATCTTCACGTCTGTTTAGGAAAGTTGTTGGCTTTCCTTGTGTTGAGTAATATTCTGCTCAGATGAGGATGGCAAATATTCTATGAAGGTTTAGAACTTTGCGGACAATCTTAGGCAACAGGCTCACAAACATTTATCCGGCTGCTAGGATTGTTAGTGTAGATCAAAGTAGTGCGATCACGTCGAAGTTCGCCGAGATTGCACTTTGAGGTTATCTGTACTCATTTCAACGTACACTGCTAGTTTATTTCAGCCTGTGACTGTGATCTGAGCGGTTCACAGAATCGTGGTATCTGTGATTCCGAAACAGACTCAAAGCGTGGTCTGGTTGCCGGAAAATGTACCTGTAAACGAAATGTCGAGGGTGAACGCTGTGATCGCTGCAAGGACGGTTTTTGGGATCTCCAGGAGTCCAGTACTGACGGTTGCAAAGGTATAGCTGATTGATTTTACTTGAAGTAATTTTTGTTTAATAATGGCAAACATGCTTGAGTGTCTACAACATTTAATGTGAATTTTGGCAGATTAGCAAATGCAATTGGATTGGTTATCATTATGGTGAAGGAGTTTAAAATTAAGTCTACTTTGTAGCAAGGTTCTGCGTGCATTCGTAGATTTATACTCACTCCGGTTCGGGGAAGCTCCTAGTTTGTGTCGTGAATGAGTTCGTGAGTGTACGAACTTCATGGTATGCGTACTGTTCCTCTAACTTTGACACACTGTCAGCAATATATTCTATGATTTTAGCATGCACTTGCTACCTGCATGGCACTGTTGGAAATGAGGGCTGCGACAAGTACACTGGGCGATGTACCTGTAAGCGTCTGGTTACGGGCTCAAATTGTGAGACCTGTCTGGTAGGTTTCTTGTATTGTGAATTGTGGCAGCTTTAGTACTTTAACGGCTTAAATGTTAGTCTTGAGCCGTCTTTTACCACCCAGGCAGAGTCTTCTGCCTTGAGCACTCTAACCATAGAATGAAGAGGTTTTGCTAGTGATTTTAGAAGAAATTGTTTTCTGAGGTCTCTATTTGTCCCTCTTTAGACTATGTAAATTTACTTGCTTGGAATTCCCCTTCTCCGTTCCAAACTACTTGCAAATATCTGCATACTTACAGATATCTAAATTTTGAAAACTACGTATTTTCCCGTATTGTTATCTTGTAATTTGTTGTTGGTATTGTTTTATTTTGTAGCCAGAGCACTATGGCCTCTCTAAGGATCCTAATGGCTGCAAGCCCTGCGATTGTGATGCTGGCGGTTCTTACAATAATAACTGTAACATGACTACTGGAGAGTGCCTTTGTCGCCCCAATTTTAGCGGAAGGCGTTGCGATAAGCCCGCTTCTGGCTTCTTCTGTCCTGCCATTGATTACTATACCTATGAGGCCGAATATGCTAATTTGACAGGTGTAAGCGTTTGACTATTTCAGTTAGACGTCACTGCCTTTATGATTTGGCTACGAATAGTTTGTTCTCTCTCATGTCAGATGGTACAACGAGTATGGAGATTTGTTTATAAGGCTGGACCATCTTTTCCTCAGCGGCACCGTAGATGGTGCCCAAAATTTGCGGGTTTTTAATTTCTATCAGTTTTTCCGAATTGCTAAAGAAAGTTTGGTTATATTATGATGGTAGGGAAAAATAACTCTAAATTTCTACTGAAATTTCAGAACTGCAAAGTTTAGATTTCTTCTTTTGGGCTTCTTTGGCAGTGCTATATGCCTATTCAAAAACGAGTCACTGCAGTTTGGGAACGAATTCAAACTTAAGCTTGGTGCGATTGTGCCTGGGTGCCTCAATCGGTGGATCGTTGGCCTAGTTAGCCAAAGGTTGTGGGTTCGATTCCCACCTCAGGCCCGAATTTTTCGGGTCGGAGGTGCTGTAGTGATATCCTTCTTTCTTTCGTTTATTATCTTGTATTCTGGTACTTCCAGAGCCTGCTCGGTGCATGTTTTTATAAGTATCCGATGTCAAAAAGCATATTTTAAATGCTTGTAGAGTGCTGAAATAGATTTGAGAGAACGACGAATTGGGGATACTATTTCGTGGACAGGACCTGGATATGCTCGAGTGCATGAAGGAAGCAGAATGGGCTTTACTGTGGACAATATACTGCAGAGTATGCAGTATAGGCTTGTTCTTCGCTATGATAACCAGGTATGCACGTATTGTAATTAATTACCCCCCTCGTGTTGTTTTTGTGGAGAATATTTTTTCCGGTTTTGCTAATCTTTGTAAAACTATATACCTTAAATTTGCTGTTGTAAATGTGAAGAAGTGAGGTTACGTATTGGCTTGCTGTTTCTGCGACTGCTTTCATTGGTATTTACTGTCTCTTAACTATCAGTTATTCTGTCGTACATGTTTAGATGGCTGGAACTTGGGACGATGTTAATGTTAACATTGTTCGCCCAGGACCTCCAGATGACGATGGTCCCTGTAATAATGTTAAACCTACTGATGACTTTCTCCGGACGCGAATTCCTACAGGTAAAATGCTGGTCGTCTTAATATGTACGATGGTCCTACGCTTCGTGTATTCTTTCTTCAAGCAAAATTTTGATAGTGTAACTTAATGTAGGGACAGTATAGTTTCCAAAATGCGGAATCTGAACAAT
The DNA here is from genome assembly GCA_030248195.1 of Trissonchulus latispiculum. Taxonomy (NCBI): domain Eukaryota; kingdom Metazoa; phylum Nematoda; class Enoplea; order Enoplida; family Ironidae; genus Trissonchulus; species Trissonchulus latispiculum. The sequence continues at coordinate 7,569 of JASAND010016071.1, forward strand.
GTTTTATAAATTTTTTGTTCACGGGTTATCAATTTCCTTATTTCTCGTTGTACTGTACAGTACATTCACTCTAAGTCTATTAGTTTAAATTTTATGAACTCGTGCGAAATGTCGCTTAAAAACTAGTGAACGGTTTTTCGTTCGTTGTTTGTTCTATTTGAAAAGCTTTGCGCCGTGTTTGTCAGCAGTTTAGCGTCTGAAGTAATTTGTGTCAAATGGCTGTTAAAGCATATACATTCGTTATTGTCTTTTTCAGGACAAGGTTATATTGACGTGTATCCGGACGTTTGTTTGGAGTCAGGGGTCCGTTACACTGTTCAAGTAAATTTTGACTCTCGAACTCATGGTCGCGGAGATAGAACAGCTGCCGTTTTTATTGACTCAGTAAGGAATTTTACTTAGTGTTCTTGTTTTATGTATTCCATGTCTGGTTTGAGAGTGTCGTCCTTTGCATAAATTATATAAAATTACATTTTTGAATTATACGAAAATATTTGTGGATTTATTTATTTTCATAAACTGAGTACTGTTCAATGACATCTTATTCGTTTATATTGTTTCAGATTTCACTGACTCCTTCGCCAAGCGCCTTCCAGCTTCCCTCACCATTCAACTATCAGTACGACCAGTATCAGTGTCGGCATCTGATACTGTCTCGTTATGACAACATACCAAATGAATGTAGTGACCTGATGTGTGCAATTGGCGGTCTGCTGACTGGTCAGGCACAAAGTAAGCGAGCTGTTTAATGTTGTGCGTGAGTTAGTTCGGTACGACAGGGTTCTTTGGATTGTTTGAGGCCGTCATTGTCTTTGGTGGTCGGTCAGAATAAGTTATCCAATCACTTTGACTCAGGCAACGTCATGAACATGCTGGGCATGACGAATCGTTGTGGTGCGCTATTACATCATTGAAATTACTTTTATCTTTAAAAGATATCGCCTTGTTAATGTAATACAAAATCAACTCAGTGTCAGATTTCTGCTGGTTGAATTTTATATCGACCAGACTTCATAATCAGGCACGTTGAATTCATGGATTTGGTTATTTCTTGTACTCTTTTGGCTATTCTCTAGACTGTGACTGTGATCCCAATGGCTCTAAGAGTGGCCTTTGTGGAGAGCACGGCGGTCAGTGTCAGTGTAAGGAGAATGTCATTGGACGTCGCTGTGAAAAGTGTGCCCCTGGAACGTTTGGCTTTGGTCCTCAAGGTTGTACACGTAAGTGAGCTCTTGTACAGATACATTGGTGAGTTTTTATCTCAAGAACACTTAGCACGTTTATGTGCTACGCGATATCCTTAAACAAGCATTAGTCGTCCTTTCTCTTCCATAAAGTTGTCGACAACATGTAACTGTCTGTAGCATACAAAACAAAGTTTTGTACATGTACGCTTAGATGCGACTTAGATACACTTAATTTATTAGCTAAAATAATTTGGTGAAGTGGCGCCGAAAGACTTTGTTACTTCTTTATTTTGGCTGTATAATCTAGTGGTCTTTCGCCATAAGGCTTGTACGTTCGCATTCTGCGTCCATAAGCTCAGATTTGTGTCGATACATCGTTGTCTTATTTTTAGCTTGTGAGTGTAACAGTGTTGGAGCCTTGGACAACTTTTGTGATCAAAGTAATGGCAAGTGTAAATGCCATGTGAACGTGTACGGAAGACGCTGCGATGAATGTGAGTCGGGCTTCTGGGATTTCCCCAACTGTCGTCCCTGTGAGTGCAACGGTCATGCCGATACTTGCGATCAGAAAACGGGTGCCTGCATTGACTGTCGAGATTTGACTGCCGGACATACTTGTGACAGGTATTCAAAAGTTATAATAAATAGATGCAGGGTATTTTTTACAGACGGGGTAATGGACACGGGCCACCCCGAAACATTTTCCTACAATGGGCAAATCTTAAAAATTTTATTTAGCTTTAGTTTGCCAGATATTTTTTATCATACTTATTGTTGAACAAGATGCCTAAAAATATCGAAGGGTTTTTGCTTTGACCCCTTAGGACTGTAGTTGTTAATATAATAATAACAATGTGCATAACACGTGTCCACAATCGGTGTGAAAAGTCACGTTTCCCAGTCTAAAATTTGCCAAAATGGAGTCAACTTATAATCTTTAATTTACTTCACGTTAATTTACTTCTGAGGGTAAAAGCAAGAGTCCATAATTAATTCCTTTATATTATAGAAGAAGAATAAGCCACTAGAGGGCTCTATTTCTTGGCATCGCGTAACGGTGTTCCGCCCACAATACGCGAATGTTCCCCCGTTTGGTGGGGGGGGGGGGAGGGTAGCAAATAGGGTTGGTTTTTTTCCGGAAAAAAAGTCGAGCGGAAAAAAGTACTTTTTTTCCGGTTTTTTTCCGGTTTTTTTCCGACTTTTTTTCCGCTGCCCTAATCATGTCGGAGCGTCTCAAACTTTGTTTCTATAACATTTGTAGCCTGTCTTAACGAATAATTCAGCATGTAAACGCCATTTGACCACTTTTATAAGCTTTTCGACGTATCCAAACTAAGCAATTGTGAAAAATTTTGTCCAAACGAAGTTTCAACAGACTGTGGGCGCAAATGCCAGTTACCTTAGTTTCTGGGAGCAGTGAGAACTTTCAAATAATTCTTCCGTGTGCATAATTTTTTATTCTTTCATAACTTTGGATTTTAGATGTATATAAGTATAAAGCTCGTTTGTTACAGCTTCCATTTAAAAAAGATGTGCCACCAGGCATGTTTTGTCCTTGCGGGCAAAAGCAAGCAGGGTTTCAGTGTTGTAGCAACAAAGAACAGTGGTCTGTTGTAATTAAGAGCATAGCTGTTAGCTGAAATGTTTAAATTGACCAGTTAAATTCTAAAATAGTTAGTTTCTAGTTGAACTGACAATAATACTTCAAAAACTGAGCACTTTATAAAAATTAAGAAAACTTCAAATTAAGTTCGGGCTTCAAAATAAGAGCAAACTCAAAGCAAAGCTAATAATTTGGAAAAAACTAATAAAATTTAAGAAAAATCACTAAAATTTTTCATTTGAACACTTCTAAAAGTTCCCAGAATGATTAAACTTGTCCGACTTTTTTTCCGTTTTTTCCGACCCTCCGGAAAAAAAAGGAAAAAAACGGAAAAAAACCCTTTTTTTCCGGGACTTTTTTTCGGATGCCCAACCCTAGTAGCAAAAACAGATCCCCGTTTGGTGTAGGTATGCAAAAGGGGTCCCCGTTTGTTGGGGGGGGGGGGTAGGCAAACTGGGACCTCTTGCTTACCCCGCCCCCCCCCCACCAAACGGGGATCTCTCTTTACTACCCCCCCCCCCCCCGTCAAACGGGGACCCATTTTCGAATAGAACAAAACTACCGTAATCCTCTGCGAAACCCCCCCCCCCCCAAACGGGGACATCTGCATCTTTTTTGCTACCCCCCCCCCTCCCACCAAACGGAGGGGGTATGCTTTGTTGAAGTGAGCTCCCCCCCCCCAGCCACACGGGGGAACATTCGCTTATTGTGGTCGGAGCACCGTTACGCAATGCCAAGAAGAGGAACCCTCTAGTGGCTTACTCTTCTTCTTATATATAGTGCAATTATGCACTCTTGGTAAAAGTCTATTCTTTGAGTGCTTCAATTTTCGATGAAAACTTGGTGGTTCATTGAAATTCGGGCATGATCTTTCAAAAACAGGTGTTATTATACTTGCTGTAAATACGAATGATTACCTTACAGGATATTGTTCAATTTCTTGGTAAAATATGAGTATTAGTATCTGTGATTATGGCCTTTGTCTGAATAAGTTGCATTGTCGCTAACAAAAACACTGGAGGATCGCTGACGTCTGATCGGGTCTGGTTTTGCACTGTATGGAAATATGTTGGTTGTAGACGTAGTTTCAAGTTCGTATTTGCCTTCCGTTATAGATGTCGCGACGGATATTACGGATATCCAAGCATTCAATACAACATTCGATGTAAGCCTTGCCCGTGCCCTAAGGGTCCTGGTAGTAATGTCCAGCATGCTGATACTTGCTATTTAACGGCGCGACCTTTGCCAGATGGTTCCAGAGAAGATCAGATTGTTTGCAACTGTAAAACTGGTTACGAAGGTAAATCTAGCTGTATAACGTATATAATATAATTAACAGGATAACTGGTATATAGTGAATAACCGAATATATAATTTAATTTCTTCGCTAAACCCAATGATTATAAACAATGTATTTTCTGTGTTGGCTAGCTTCTTGCAGCCACGTTATTGACTCATATTCTGCTCAAATGAGGGTTTACTCTGATAATATGTACATTTGTTCATAAAATCTTCCTGTGGAGTTTAGCGACTGTTTCCCGGGACAATAATGTCAGGTAACAAAATGGCTCACAAACTTCTATTAGTGATTATGAACTGTACTGTAGGAATGTGACCTCTGGCTGAAAGAAAAGGTTTAAATTCTTGTGCTTTTCTGCAAGTAATGTTGTAAATGTTTGTACTGCCCTTTTCAGGCGAACGATGCGATCGTTGTGCCCCCAACTATTTTGGTAATCCAGAGGAAGCCTACGGGACCTGTGAAAAGTGTGACTGCCATGGCAACATTGACTTCTCCGTGCCCGATTCCTGTGATCAGCGTACCGGCTACTGTCTCAAGTGTTTGCATCACACGCAGGGCAGAGACTGCGAACAGTGTGAGGATGGATACTATGGCAACGCTACTGCACAGTCTTGCAATCCGTATGTTTTGCCTTTTAGCAACATTGTGTTCTGTCAGTGTTTTACCCATTTACTGGCAGACTGACAGGAGATCCAATCAGGTGTCCCGGTTTTCTGCCACATAGAGTATAGAGTCTGCAACCTGGGCCGTGTTGCAAAAGATTTTCCTAAGTACTTTCCTAGGCGTGTACCTATAAGGGTGTCTGGGGGCTGTCTAGGAGGGAGCTAAGAGACTCCTCAACCCGTTTCAAAACATTTTTCCTTGGTTTAGCTGGCGCTGTCCCTTAGTTTAGGAGTTATGAGCGGTGGACAGCATCCCTAGCTAACGATAATCCTTTGAAACCCAATTCTCCTAAGTGATCAGCTAAGCTGAACATAGGAGCGCTCCGAGGCATAGGAGTATCTTTTGCTACGCGGCCCTGCCTAGGTAACTTCTGTCGCTGAGACTCAAGGTATCACACGCACACCCTTCATAGACGTCGAGTTTTACAGGAACATTAAGTGATTTTGCTTTCTTCGTAAAGATTAAGCATAGACTGTTGCAGTACGTATGTCAATATTGTTTTAAAAGCTTTCGTTTTCTTGAATGGGTCTGTATCCTTCAGGTGTATCTGCAATCAGTTGGGCACGGATCCAGACAAAGGGCCCTGTGTCAAGACCACTGGAGCCTGTCACTGTCTGCCCAATGTGGAGGGCAAAGAGTGTGATCGTTGCACTGCCAACCATTGGAACATCAGCTCGGGCCAGGGCTGTGTGACCTGCAGCTGTGATCCCAGCGGTGTGGTGACAGTGGATGGTGCCGAGGACGGAGAGCCCTATCTCCAGTGCAACACCATCGACGGCCAGTGTCGCTGTAGACCGGAACGTGGAGGTCGCACCTGTGCAGAGTGTAAAGATCTATTCTGGGGAGATCCTACTGGTGGCCAGTGTAAAGGTTAGTCTTTCCGTACATTTGTATGTATTTTTACCGTACCGTTTGGACTGTTTTGGATTTTTTTATTTTTAGAATTTAGATGACTCTTAACTACTATAACTGAGTGGATGGTAATCATAGGTTAATGCGGGGGGGGGGTCTGGGGGGGTCCAACCCCCCCCAACCCGGACAAGGTACAAGCCTTACTGCCATCGGGGACAAGGGGTAACGAAAAAATGGCCAAGGGATAACCAAAAATAGCGGGAAAAAAATTAGTTTTTACAATAAAATTTCAAAAAATTTCCGGCTTCGCCGAAATTTTTTAGCTAAAATGTTTAATATTTTGGAAAAATCGGAAAAATTTTGAAATTTTTTCTAAAAATAGAAAATTTTTTGCAAATTTTGATGAAAAAATGCAAATTTTAATAAAATTAGCGTTAATTTTTCGAAAAATTTTACAAATAAATTCTTGAGGTACAAGCCCCCCTGAAAATTTTTGTTCAAGGTAAGGTTTTTGCCCCCTCAAAATATTTTGGGGACAAGCCCCCCCCCAGGACCCGACCTATGTTAATGTATGATGGTAATTTTGTGCTGTTGTAGAACTCTGTCGTAAAATGTAGTTGCAATGTTTTGCTGCAATTTTTAGCCTGCGAATGTGATTATACGGGATCTAGAACGCTACAGTGTGATCGTGAAACTGGCCTATGCGTTTGTCATGATCGTTATGGTGGTCCACGATGTACTGAGTGTGCTCGAGGCTACACTGGTTCCTTTCCACATTGCGAGCCCTGTGGCGAATGCTTTGTCCAGTGGGATGAAAAACTGCAAGCAATGAAGGGTAAACCAACAGTTTGCAAAATTTTGCTTTCTAATTTCTTTCTACTCATGCAACATTCCCTGCAATAACGTCGTGTCGGGTTCATGTGGCATCGAAATTGCCAATCAAAACTATTCGTTCTAGTTACGTTTTAATGAACAGAATATCTTGTGAGTGTACTTCAAAATTAGCTACCTAGTAGGAGTTTCTTTATATACAGCTTGATCTTCATTCATAATTAACGATTTCTTATGACTTTGTGTGGATTGGCAATTTTTAAATTTCATAGAGACAGAATACTGTTAACACTGTAATTGTAACAATTTTTTTATCAAACATTCAATTTGTAAAATATTGTTTTTCCTGACGCTTTGATCTTATTTTAGCGGAAGCCGAACAGTTGATTCAGGAAGCCAGCCATCTAGAAGACAGTGGAGTGACCAGTGTCTACGATACTGAATTTGAAGCATTGGAAACCAAACTGAAAGAAGCTGAGGCTGAACTCTCCAAGGCCAATGTCACGTCTGCTGATTTGGAAAAGTTGAAAACTGAAGTCAGCGGTTTGCAGTAAGTTTGAATTGAATATAATGTTAAGCAGAAGGCTGGTTAGTGTCTTAAAATTTTTTCTGATAGACGGTTTTCTGTCATTGTTTAGTTGGGGCAATTATATTTTGATCATTAGATAATCTTGGAAAATTTTTGATTGGCTGTCTTAGATATCGTAATCGTTTATCGCCACAGCTGCTTTTCTGTCCTTGTTTATTATCGGCGATTAGATTGATTGCTAGATCGTCTTGCACAATTTTTGATTGGCAATTATTGATTTCCACTTTGATCTTTTATCGTCACACCTTACCTCTCACCGGAAAGATGATACTGTATGGAACCACGTTCTACGTATAGTTAGTAAAGTTAGCATGATATTTTGGCACGCGATATGGCGATAGTGTTAGTTTTCGGACATCCTTTTATAAAATTCCTTTAGTTGTGTTGAAAGTATTTAAATTAACCTTTTGCTATTTTTAGAGAGAGGTTGAAGGCAGCGCGCACACGACTCCAAGAAGGAGATGCTCTGACCACGAAGAATGATGTGGCCGTAGAAACTGCCGAGAAAGATTTGGAGGCTCTTCAGGCTCGTTCTGACCAGTTGGGAGAAAGTGTGGCGGAATTGCAGCAAAATGCAACAACCCTTCGAGAGTCCGACATTGAAGGTTCTCTACCAGCTACTTCTAGTTATCTATACCAGCATCGTGGTTACATAATATGGTGCTTTAACAGATAATTATTACGTAATTTTACGCAGATAGTGTTTTTGAAAAGTGTTCCTTTCTTAGATTTCAAAGAAAGTGCTGCAGTTTCAGTCCAGTTTTTTCAGTATTAATTAATCAGTTGACGACTCCGGAAATCATACTGCAGCGAGTGATGATTTCATGTCAGCACTAAACAATGGTTCATCCTATTTATACACATCACAAGAAATAAAAATGCTCCTCTGGAGCATGCAAAAAGTAATATGGGTGATAGTGGGGTTGTAAGATGAAAAGAGGACTAGTCTTTAAAATGCTTAATATGGGGCTAGGTTCAAAAATAGAAGAGGACTAGGTTGTGAGCGAATTAATATGGGCACAGCTTCGCCGAACAACCGAACCACGGGAGCCATGCTGACCAGTGGTCACTTCGGGCGGTATCGGCAGTATGCTCATCGTTTTCAGCGACCCCGATTTACTATATATGGGGACCACCCCGAGGCCGAAAAACGCCATTTTTAGTGACTTTTAGGCCATTTCTAGCAAAAGTGGGACTTAGAAACGTTTCGCCCAAACAGGCCAAAAAATGAAAAGTTTGAGCCCATCTCCTGAAAGCTAGGGAGCAAAATTAAAAAATCCCCCTCGTTACTTTATGCACCCCTACTGGTAGTTTTCAACAAAAGATACTAGACCTCTCCAACTTCTACCCAGTTCTAGAAAAGTGTGACCAAAATTTGCGAAAAATAGCGAAAGTCCGACTTTGGGACCTTGGCACAGAGCCAAAATTGGCCAGGTGCCAAAATGACCAAAAAGGTAGCATGGGGGGGGATCCTATCTACCAGCATATAATAGTAGTATGGTGCCAAAATGCCCACATCGTTCCAACACTTCGCCGTAAAATGCATTTCCAATAAGCGTTATTTACTCAGAAAAAAAAAACAAACGCACGGTAACTATCGCCTAGTGCAAAAATTCGAAGTTTCGAATTCGAACCAAAAGTATGGTGGTACTTGTAGTACTACTCGAGTTGTTTACGATGGTAACCTTTTTACTACTCCCGGGCCTCTAATTAGCTGGCACCAGGCCAACACGGTCTCCAGGGGGCCGCGCAGACGCCTTTACACCCATATTATGTAGGGGCGCGGCCCCTACATAATAAACTTTTTATTATACCACATATTACTTATCCGTCCTCCTTTCCTTAGTTAAATTATAATTACAGTTTGTGTTAAGTTCACACATAATTGTGAAAATAATACAACTACGTATTGTTGTTAGGTATATTTAGAAATTCATTCTTTGTTTATAGTGTAAGAAAATAAATTTTTATGATCGTTATTCCACTAGCATTATGTTTTCACTTATTGCTGTTCAATTACAGTTAGGCAGCACCTTACCTTTATGTCAGGTGTACCTGCAAGCCCGTTTTTCCGTTTTTTTCTTCATTTCCAGTCTTCATCTTATTTCTTGAGAATATCTTATCGGCTTGTTATTTTTAGGTGCATTCAACATCACAAGGGAAGCTGCCAGAGACTCTTCAGCTGCGAGGGCACGCGCTGACGCTGCGCTTGACGTGATTGCCAAGAGTGAAACGGCCCGTCAGAAAGCCACTACCCTGCTGGAAAATAATCGCGACACCTTCAGAGAGGAATTTGAGGAGAACCAGAAGGAACTGAGCGAACTGGAGGGAAAAGTGTCTTCATTGAAAGCAGGAATGCCTCAGCTAAATGAGATGGTACGTATTTAAATTTAAGGATTGCATTTTGTGAAAAATGATCCAACGGCAACCTAATGAAACCAAAGCTTTGCTTGGCCTTGGCATTCATGTCTTCCAGTATGCAGCACAGTAGTGCAGACTTGTGTACAAATTGTGGAAAATTTAACTGGATAATCTACACTGCAGTCTGGAAAATCTTTTAACATATTATTTCTGGCTTTTTCCTAGGCAAAAATTTCTGGGAGAAAGTCTGGGGGGGCCCAGGTCTGGGGGGCGGTCCCTCCCAGGTCTGGGAGGGGGCACGGATTTCTGGGAGGGGATGGAGAAAAATTTTCAAAAAGGCGTAAAAATATCCATTTTTGCTGCTGAGCTAACAAATTAACCATTTTTAACCTAGATTTAAGCATAAATTAACTAAAAATGTTTAATAATGCCCAAAAATCCGGCGAAGCCAGAAAATTTTTCTAAATTTACCCTCAAAACCCTATTTTCCGGGCTCTTAAGAGTTCTGGGGGGGCCACCCAAGTCTGGGGGACCTATTTCTGAGGAGGGGCGCCCTCCACCCCACCTGTAGGACAAAGCCAGTTATCTTACTTGGAGCAGGAGATTGGAACAAGGTAACGCTTTTATTTGTATAAACATAATATTTCTATAAATGCTCAATTAGTGTGACACATTTTGTTTGTTTATCTGTTTAGGTTTGCGGCGCTGCTGGCGATCCTTGTGATGCCGTTTGTGGTGGCGCAGGCTGTGGTCGTTGCGGCGGCAGTGCTTGTCCTACGGAGCTGTCAGTAAGGCCCATGAAGCAAGTCAGGTTGCCAACGAAGCAAGGGATATCTTGACGAAAAAACTGGAGGCTGCCAACGAAATGATGACGAAGGTATTTGGTCCTGTTTTCGTTGCGGGTGTATTTTACTTAAGAAGTTTCAAACAGGATACGCATTAAACTTTTTTTAAGGTGCTGGTATCCTTTTGTGCAGTACTTTATTGGTGATTTTTCGAAACGTTATAACAGTTTTTGGGAGTTGGAAGAGGCTTTACATATCGTTTAAAGCGTATAATCTGTACATTAACATAGACTTACGAAACTAGCAAAATTAGCAAAAAAGTAGCAAAAATTTCCGACATGCTGACACTTGACGGACTGAATATAGACCAAAAATTTTTGAACATCGATTTCTCAAAACTGTAGAATCGGCCAAAATTTCTTCTTGCGCCATGATATGAAGGACATGTGGGCCGAGGGACATTTTTTTGGATTTGGCTCAACAAGTCTCAGTACTCCGGAAAATCCGGTAAATGCGCGATGACACGAAATTTCGCAACTTTCTATTCAGTTTTCTCACAACTGGAGAGGTTTTAGCTCAAACCAAGAAAAATGTCCCTCCGCAATAGGGCGAATTTTCGTTCAGCCAAAAATCACGCGATTCTATTGGGTAGTTTTTGAGAAATCAATGTTCAAAACAAAATAATCGCAATTTTGCCAAAATGGTGTTTTGGCGAATTCTCTAGCTTAAAGCAACGAACTCATGCCAATAGGTATTGATAAAATGCGCAATTGGACGGTGTATCGATTAAGTATTAATAAGCCGAAATTGTCTGCAAGATTTGGCAGTAATTTTAAAAAAACTGATTTCTTCAAAAATGGCCATTTTTTGACCCCAAAAATCGTTTTTGGCTTATACTGCCTTAACCACAAGAGGTAGCTCAAAAGCTGTAAAAGCAAAAATGTTCATTTTGGTGCCCTCTTTCCAGCTTTCGCATCTGAAATCCGGTGTAGCGACTACGTACTGAGAGAATAAGGGCAGAAACCAAAACTTTCTTATCTTTACACCTAAAAATCCGGGACTGGTCCCAAAATTAATTAAAGAGCACGAAAATAATGTATTTGGAAAGTTCCATCCACTTTCATAAAGAATTGAAGCTTGTAGGGTCGAATTTACACAAAAAGCGATACAAACGCATAAAAAATTTCAATAGCTTGGAAATTTTACATAAAAGTGAAAGCATCTTTGTTTTTTGTTAGACTGAAACTGAGACGGATTTAAATGATAGAAATATATGCTGTTGTTGTTGTTGTAGGGCCCGCTGGTCCCTTCTAGGCTTGTTTTGTTGTGTTTCTAGCTGGACCAAGCAGACAAGGAGACTTTCTGTGCCCTGGGCGAAGAACTTAATTTCGAGCCTATTCTGTTGTGAGTCGAGCCGCCTCTCAGGCCAATGCTACCAAACAGCGCCTGGAAGATCTGCTTGAACAGATGGATGATTTCCTGAATGATGGCCTTGACCGCCACTGCTGAGATTAGAACCTTGGCTGAAGAAGTACGTGAATAATGACAATTACTTTTTTCTGAGTTTACATATCGTAGGAGGGAAAAGAAGGGGTCATTGGTGAGAATTGTTTGGCTTTGATTCACTACAGCCGGTTTATGAATCTTTTGTTGTCGCTGTGGGGGGATATTAAACGATCTGCTCCATGGATCTCCGTTTTGTCGCAGTGAGGCGGCTCACACCTTACCTTTGGAATGGATGGAACGTCATTCCCACCACTGGTCAACAAAATGTGATCCGCATTTGTGGTTGCCACTGGCACTGGAAATGAAGAACCCGAAACCAAAGCCATCTGTTCCCGGTTATTCCTGTCGGGCT